>JAOEGT010050928.1:5000-19660 GCA_025447795.1 Speoplatyrhinus poulsoni | reverse complement strand
GAAAAAGATGCTAATTTTATTTTAAAATGTGGAAATTAAAGTCTAGAACAAGGTTACAGTATGACTATATACAAGTAAACACAGTAAACAATGCATTACCTTCCCATGGAAATAACGTATCTTGGCTCAGGCATCTGGTCATATACCTAGAGGGAAATAAAATCTGTTCACCCGTGTTATACTTGATTAAGGACTAACCCTTCCTCCTTTCAGCTACTGATTATCACATTAAATGGATGTGTGTGCGTGCAGTCATTGCTAACTGGAAAGGCCTACATAAAAATCACCGTTCTTGTGAAAACGCTACTGATTTTGCAAGCTCCACCTCTACAGCTTGATGCACTTTGCACATCAGTCTGGCAACTGTTAGCTCAGTCACAACTCTTCTGTCCTGACGCCACAATGGTGGAATGAGCTTACGGCAGCAATCAGCACAGCAGAGCCACTACCCATATTCCCTTCCTCAAAAACGTAAGACCCACCTCTTCAGAATCCACCATGGTGCTGCTACTGACCTCCCTACCTCACAGCACTCTAACTGAAATGCTCTTCTCACTAACAACTTCAAATTGAGTTTTCAGACTAATATGAAGAGCGAAGAGCAGAACACATTTGGGAGCTTGCAAAATTAGTACCATCTAAAAAGATCACAGGAACACAAATAAAATGTGTGTATACAGCTCTGGAGAAAACAGTCCATTGCAGCACTTTTCTTATTTTAATGTTTATATACATTGAAATATTTTATTTACATACATTTGTTATTTCCATTTTATCTTTAATTTAGTTAATTACATTTACAATATACAGTATATATATACACACACTTTATTTGACAAATCTACATTACACTAAATTTGGCATTAATTGTTAGTCATGTAGGTAGTTTTTGTTTAAAAAATGTTGTAAACAAAATGTGCTAGATTGGATAAGCAAGTGGAATGCTAATGCATTTAAATAAAGTATTTTCATCCACACTAGTGGACCAACACATTTCTCTGCACAGTTATGGTGGCAGGCAGCTTACTTTCCGCAGAGCTGGTGCCATCTTGTTGGTCAGGGTTCCTGCTACAATCATGACATCTGCTTGCCGTGGACTGGCCCTAAAAACCACACCGAAGCGGTCCATGTCATAGCGGGGAGCTGCCATGTGCATCATCTCCACAGCACAGCATGCCAAGCCAAAGGTCATTGGCCATAGTGAACTCTGAGACAGACACGCAGAGAGCAGTCATACACTGTTTAACATGTTAAAACATTGTGTTTTCTATAAATATGAAACCTTAACCATTTGAGTTGAGAAACTACAACTAATGTGTGGACACACGTTCATATGGTTTCATGTTACTGTCCTATTTATACATACTGTGAACACACACACACAGACAACATGGCAAATTTAAAGAATTCACAGCCCACACAGTTTTAATGAGACCAGATAATATTCTATAATATTTCTAAGTACACTAAACCTGGAAATAATCAGAAAGTTTGAGGACGCATGCGCAGATACACGCACGCACGCACGCACACACACACACACCTCAGCCCCATTTAAATAATTATGGGGCATTTGCAGACTGAGAAAGCCAAGCATCCTGTCACATCACAAGAAGCTATTTGGAGCATGTTAAAAGGCAGGGTTAGTCATACTTAAAACGCTTGCTAACTTCAAGCTAGAATCAAAACAAGTTCTGCCCCACACATTGAAATGCATTGTGAAGCCTATTGCGTTGTTGTTGTTGTGTGTGGGTATGTTTGTGTTCCTATTTATGGAGCCTGGGCTGTGTACCTGATTCTTTTTTCAGAGAACAGTAAAACTAGCGGAATGCAAAGTGATATTTGGTGAATCTGACAAAAAAGTGTATTTGCGTACAATAGCTGACTGACTATACTTTAATTGAATGCTGGGATAACATGGGTTATCATGTTTTTCCAAAAATGAGGACTCCATGCCAGCAATAAAGTAAAAACATACAGAATTTTATAATATTATAAAATTCACGTACATTTTCCAAATATTAAACTTTTCTATTACGTTCATAACAAATGCAAATAAAGTTTCTTGACTAGTGGTGTCAGACTTTGGACGTCATATTGGTGAATTTAGCCAAGCCAAGGCAGGGTCGAGTCAAGCTAATGTGCTGTGGAAAAGCACCAATATACCATCCATTAAACACATTTCCAGCACAGGTCAACAAACCATAATTAAAACATGAAAGCCTTTCAGACATTTTGCCTATACTCACTCTGCGGGCCCAGTTGACCAGGTCATCTAATTTAGCAATGATGTATTCTCCCTTACTATTGGGTGCAACTGCAGCTGGTTTGGCTGCGGCCACTGCTGTGCTTTTCTCTCTCACTGGAACCACGCTGAACAGGTATGAAAGGAAGAAAGGATGTCACCATGTGCAGGGTAACCAAAAGACACATACAGAGGTCCTTATTATAGCATGGCAACTTTGTTTGTGAGCTCACGCTCACCTCAAGTTAGCATTCTCCCCTTTATTGTTGTTGTGCAGACTTCTCTGTTGTATAGTGAATACTGAAATTGGCCTGTAGGTAGAAGAGCAAGTGATACATGTATGAAATAACAGCAGTGACGAATAATACTAAGCAGTAATGAATAACACTTTTCATTATGTTAGGCATTTTAGCAGAATATGGAATTACAATTAATACATACATACACGACAAAATGAGAGAGATCAAACTAAGGACAAATTAAAATGGGAAAAAAAAGTTTTTTTTGAAGAGTGCTCAATCTCTCCCATTTCAATTCAGTGGACAGGCAAGACATATTTTATGGGGGATTACAATATAGATACAGACCTAGGTTACCAATGATATATTGGTAAAGTGTTATCCCTGTTAACGTGATGATGATGTCATTATTCTAATTATTATAACAAGTCATACATTTTATTACCTATTACTTGTTCTATTGACAGATTTAAATTATTGTATCGGGATAACGTTGTTATTAATGTCTCTGGAGATCGTAAAACTGAAATGTTCTTACCTCCTTGAACAGAAGCCAAATATGGCCAGGCGAGGTGCTGGAATCAGAGAAGGGTTTCACGAATTGTTATGAAGAAAGTCTCAATATTCAACGTGTTTTTGATTTTGTAACTATTTGCTGTTCTGGAGACAGGCTTTTCGCTGTCTGTTTGATTTTTGTTTACACGATCTGCAGAATGGCAGGTCTATACAACTGGAGTTCGTCTACTGTAGCTAGCTAACCTGAGAGTAGCCTGCCATGCTAGCACAGACAGAGCAAGGTCAGTGTGCGTATGGAGTAACATGACCCAGCAAAACACTGCATTGACTTTATTACATTAGTGAAAAGTTCTGTTTTATTTGGTATGCCTTCAAACATAAAATACTACATGAACCGCATATATGTGCCAACGTGAGGCTTTGTATTATAATCAAAACATCACTTACCAACCAACGCCGCCATCTTTGATGCACAGATCATTTATTTCCGGTTACTACTTTGTGTGGCCGCGTGGGGGTGCTAGGTTTCACAACATTTTTAGAACAATGATATTATCTTATCAAAGTATTATTATTTCTACGCTCTGGGTTATATTTTACTAGGCACTCCACCCAACGCCTTTTTGACATACATACAATTTATCTTTGTAAAATTGGCTATTAGGAATTACTTTAAATATTTACATGTATAATAATAAAAATCATCAATCTAAGAATATAGGTTGTCCTTTTGCTGGCTTTAACAGTGAATATGAATCTAATTTCATGAAATACCATTCAACCAAAGTGTGACACATCAGTAAGATGGTAAGGATTTGTTGCATGCAATCATCTAGTCACAGTTTGACATGGCTGAGAGCAACTGATTTATGCAAATGTTCTGTCCTCTGCACATTCATGTGAGGTTAAGGTGGAGCAGGGCAGCTTTGCATGGGATTTGGAGCCTATCCATCCTGTCGCAGACTCCGCTCCTCCTCTAGTGAACCAGGGACGTCCCCACTCAACACACACAAAAGCAGACTGCAAGGGCTCGGATCATTAATCAATAATTAAACCACTTTATTTACTGCTCATGGACCATATTGCACTGCATGAGAGGAAACACCCATGGACAGTTAAGAAGTTTAGTGTAACCTGTTTAAAGTTGGGAGGAAACAACAACGAAACCCACTCAAACTCAAGAGATCATACAGAAAAATGCAGAGGGCAAGGTAGCTTAACCCCATGTGCCACATACCATATCACACCAAGATAGAAAACTATCTTTTTGCTTAATCAACACATCCACACAGTAAGAGGGGATTTCTGACTAATGATTTCTTTGTTTAGAGATGGAACACACCTACCATTATCTGCAAAATAATTAAACAATAAGTTGTGAATCAATATCTCACTTATGTTTGTAATACTGTAGTGGTGACAGTAAAAACATCACAATGCTCTTGTTGCCACAGTAAACTTCTGTCAAAACATTAGTCTGCAATTTGAGTGTTCAGTGTTGAAAATTCCAAATAAATGTATTTTCTTACCATAATATATCCAAGAAAACAGATACAAATGGCTAAGAGATGTTTTGAAAGAAATGCTTATACACTCATGTTTAGTTATATTACTATGGTAAAAACATTTAAACAAAAAAAGAGAATACTTTTACAAAGAGGTTTAATTTTTCCTTCATGATATACACTTAAGACAGTCTTAAATAAATCTATCTGGGAAGCACAGTTGCTTGTTAGTGGCATTGAGATCAAACCAAATTCTTCTATATATATATATAGCATGGCTTTTAAGTACTTAAAAGTTAAAAACATTAAATATAGGCACCGGAACAACTTAAAAGGACAAACGTTTAAGACTAAAATATTGTTCAAAGGCTTCCTTGCCATGAGCGAAACAAAAGAAAAATAGACTTGCATTTTAAATAAAAAGCATGAATTCACATTACAAAACAATGTCCTGTATACGAAGAGCGAAAATACAAGTTAAGCCATCACAAGCTTGGAAGTGGCAGTCTGTGTAGACCACAGGAATGGTCTATTTCTGGACAAGATCTCCTCCTTCGAAAGAATAAAGAGCAGCTCTCTCCTCATCACAGAGTGTCCAGGATGTCTGTGGGTAAGACCTTATGAGATTGGCCACTCAGACCCTGTGACATCTCCATCGACAAGGAAGTGGGCTTGGCCTGATTAAAGAGCATATCATGTGCGCCAAAAAGCGGCTCTCTGCGGCCATAGTGGTACATTAGGTACAGATTGAGCGACAGCATGGCTAGGAGCGGGAACACGGTCAGCCCAGAGCCAATGCCTCGCCAGGAGCTACACATATGGAGGCTGCCCCAATACACCAGCCTGCAATCCAGAACAGACACACCAAATTAAATGAGATAGCATCACACGTGATTCATAAAGCATCAGTGGCTACATCCACACCCGTCTCACCTTCCCACAACAAATATGGCGACCAGAATAGGGATCAACTTCAGCTGATCTTGAGGCAGCAAAGAGGCCATTACAAGAAGGTTGAGAACATAGAGGAACAACTGCTCCAAGGACGCTGCCACAAACAGCTGCTGGACAGCACGGCGTCTCGAAAATGGCTCCACTGGACTCAAGGAACCGGTGCAGAACTGGCACACCGCGCCGGTTAGCATGGCTAGAGGGAGAAAGGAGAAGTAGACATGTTATGAATCTGACACACTAGCTTCTACACTCTCTGCTACCTTCAGCGGATGCCGTCTGACTGCAAACTGATTTAATTTGCTTCCCACAAGCACTCCTACTTCACAAATACCCTCATATTAACTTTTTATCATCCACATCATCACAGTTGATCTCTGAATGATGTGCTTCATATGCTCTGCCCCCACCATTTCATTTTTGTCTGTGTGGGATGTGATTAAAATACTCTGAAATAATTAGCTAAAGCCTGGGAGACAGGGGCGCTCGCTCTCGCTCTCTCTCTCTCTCTCTCTCTCAGCTGTGCACAGGAGGAGAAAATTACACTCCTCTCCAGAGGCCCAGTGATACTCGTTCTGCCTTGAGGTTGGAAGAGCACAAAATTAAAGGGCCGACTAGACAGAGCCATTCCAAGCCAAGAGGGCTAAATAACTTAAGTCCTCCCCTGGTGTAAATCTTGTGTTTGAACCACCCTGTGTTAATGGTGAGCAGGTGCAGGAGAATGAGTTACCCAGGAGGATGGGGACTGCTGCTACCACACAGCAGCAGAGAACGAAGATGATGCGGCTGACTACGTCAGGGCAGTGTGGGGGGTTTATGGGGACGTGGAAGTAGAGCACATAGAAGATCCCAAAAGCACTCAGAAGCGAGGCCAAGACCGAGAACAGAGCGGGAAGGCGGCCCGTGTGGCAACATCTACAGCGGCAGCAGCCCTGGGCCCGGTCTGGGGCTGTGGGTGCCACATCGCGAGTCTCTCCCGGGGGCCACACGGTCAGCTCCATGCTGTCTGGGGGAGCGCCCATCAACGGGCGGCACTCGTCCACTGTAGTCAAGTCCAGGCGGCTGGACTGCGGACTCCATTTCGGGGCGTCCGTGCCGTTGGGCATGTCTCCCAGAGACGCTGGGCTGGGACTGCTGGTGCGGTTTTCCGTGTCATCTTCCAAAATCTGCGTCGTGGCAGCAGGAGTGGAAACAGTCCTATCCAACACTCCTTGTTCCGCCTGGTGTGCTCCCAGCTCCTCTGAGAGCCTTCCGCTGATCCGCTGGTGGCAGGAGTCAGAGCCTTCAGAGAATAAATCACATTTGAATGTGATATTGAAAACCAAATATTCACAGCTTTTGCTATCTCTGGTCTTATCCCACCTATTCAGAGTTTACTAGCGCAATAAAATGTACACTACATATCACTGTTATTTTGTTTGGCCTAGTTGCCTTTAAAACTGTAGTCAGCAATTCTAAGTGAATATACTTTTTTTATTTATTTTTTTACACAAATCCAGCAAATATCTGCTCACAGTCCACAAACTGCCCATTCGGTGTGTGTGCTGATAATATAGACATTTAAGGGAGAGGTATTTTTGTTTCCATAGAGTTAAAAAATCAATAATCTTTTTCCAGTATCGCTGACGTCACCTTTACCAGACCAGGGTCATGCATGCTTATAAAGGCAGAGTAAGAGCTCACTTCTGTGATGATCTGCTGCAGGCAGGGGCTCCAGAGAACGCTGGGAGCCTGTCACAGAGTGGGAGGAGGAGTGAAGCTCCTCCACCGATGACTCAGGGCTGTCGGACACCGGTGCCAGGGATATCTGGGTGTCCAGGTCCAGGAACGGGGAGAAAGACAGTCTGGCAGGGTCGATATCCTGGAGCTGGTTGATTATGTCGCTGATTGACTCCTTGACGCTGTCGATCTCCTTTACATTCTGAGGGGTTATGGCTTGGCGCCCAGAGGTGGTGGTGCTCATAGTCGCACAGCCTGGAAAGATCATGTTTCTGTTTTTACTCTCCACATAACAATATGGCCATCTTTCAAAGAGATCAAGAAAAGGTTAAGTAGGCTACGCCCTTTTAGAATAATTCAGATTTTATGATAAGCTTATAAATGAAGATAAGTTATAACATGCAGTGTGTATAGTTGTGGATACATTTCATATAACCCGCCTAGCATCTTTCCAGGGAAATGGGTTCTGACCCTTGCAGAATCCTCTAGCTCTCCGGTTGGAAAATGTCCTGTCTGTCAGTGTAAAGGAATAAGTACATTAAGAGAAATAGCACCTTCACCTTCAAATACAAGGGGAATTGGGATTCCACATTACCAACTAATAGCCATAATAATTGACCATGCAATACTATGGAATATAATCATAACCATACACTAAGTTCTACCTAAGAGAGTACTATCCATCCATAGGAGTTGCAGATGGTGTATTAGGGCACAGTAATGTTACTTAAAACAACATGACCCACACTAATTTGAACAGGTCAGATCACGCAATTACAATAAGCAATTGGAAATAATGTTTTAACCTATAGGATGCTCTTCCTACTTTTTGAGTTTAGTGTTTGAATGTGTTTTAGTGCCCCAGAAACCCAGCTCACTGATGTTAAAGCAAGTATACTATGCAAGTGGCCATATCAGCTCTATAGGGGGAGTTCACATTCTAATAGAGTGTGAGCTACTCAACTCCTCTGAAAGAACACCACCACAAACTACCCATCCTATGGGTTTCAAACCAAACCGTTAATTTAACGCTGCAGGTCTTGTTTAAACCACAAGGGGAAATAGATGGACACAATAAGTGCCTCTAAAAATCTAAATCTTAAATAGACTACACCCAGTTTCCTTTTTGGAGGTGCAGTTAGGCCGTAAGTTATAAAGTATACTTAATGAATAGCCTGAAGAAAAAAAAGTTTCTTAGGCATATGCCAACCTTTATGACATCCAGGGTGTCTACATTTGTTTCTCCACAACATAGCCTACTCAAAATTAAATAGCCTATAAATTATTACAAACCAACTTGCTTGCTCCATCCAAGTGTGATGGATGATCAGATTTTTTTAGACATTTATATATTGATACGAACGATGGAGTGCTTTTAAAGTAACCGCGTAAAGGTAAATGTGGCAACAATAGCCCATTATAGTTTAACGTCAGATGATGAGTTACACAATACAAAATCGTCTCACATTATAGGAAAACAAGTAGACTTTTTCTCACAAATAAAGCTTCAATAGGTTTACGTCCCGCCAGGCTGCGGCGAAACATCTGGGGATTGCGTTTGGGGTAGGCTATTTGGGTGCTTTGGCCACGCGCCAACTGCGGTGCGGGCTGGCCGCCCGATTTTAAGAGTCGACACGCAGGTCTTAACTACGCACGTCATAGGTAGGATACGTTATCCAAACAAAGGCGACTTTACCATGTAGGGCCTATTAGCCTTCAATTACACGACAGCATGGATACATTGTGTATTTCAGGTTTGGCACAATGCATGTGAAAACGCGCGATTGGCAATGTGCTTTTGCTCAGGCACATTAGTCCATCCTAAACAATCCTTAAACCTACATGCCATTAAGACTGTTTTGACTAAAGTATCAATAATCAATGACCCATTACAATGTAGACGTTGGCTATAATACATATTAAACAGTTAAAACGTTTCATAAGACTCAAAAACGGTATTCAGGTAGCCTATGTGACTCCTAAGATTTAAACTACACCTATTATCTCAGTTTGAGACTATACAAATAGTTTAGGCAAATATAATATATTATATTGTATAATCTGCGACTTCAAAAGGCAGATATATCGTCCAATTATTGTTATAATACTGACAAATTCCTAAATCTGTTCATTTTGCGAACCACCCCCAAGTAAATAAGTTATTTTTACAGTAGAAAACATTGTGTGAATTAACTTACTTTTTTGGAGACTGCAGAATGTTTCAAGTAAATTATAACTGCGGAATAACCGTTTGTTCGACTTCAATCTTCCCTCCCCCTTGCTTTGTGTCTCGCAGTATCTGAAGTTCTGAATCAAATTTCAAGACATACAAAATACTACGCAGTGTCTCCGCCCACACACTTTCTGGGTACCATTTCCAACAGACCATATGGAGAAAATAAGTCCGAAGCGGATACACCGGAGGGGGTAGGGACTGGCCTGCTCTGTTGTGAGGTTTTCATAAAAAAATCTTCAGATTTGCATCCTGTCACCTGTAGATAGACCAACGAGTACTGGTAACAGTCCAACGCGGACCAATGTTCACATGGTTTTCCCTAAAAGGAATCCGATGATCATGCAAGATCCGTAAATTGCAAATATGTTCGCTCTGCCTCTGCAATGAAAGAGCTTACTGGCTTTTATACAAACATATATATTTTTTCCCCTTGGTATTTGGGTGCCTATAGGCGGGTTCCCTTCCTGGGTGAGTTGTTAAGCATGCTAGTAGCCCAGGGAAAGAGGATAGAACAGGGGCATTGACAATACCAGCCTTTGTGCTAAAGGGACTGATTTGAGGTGGAATTAAGTTTCACTGTAGCTTTGGTGGATAGGGTCAGAAAGTGGTTGAGCTGTAAAAATGTCAATGACAATAAGCAGGCATTAAAATTTTCAACAATACAATTGTTTTGTGATAAATATGTATTAAGTAATATTGAGTAAATACAATATAGGCATATGTGCTTGAAATGGGAGTTTAATTGTTTTCCTTTATTTGCAGATTCATCTTCAAATTATTAAAAAGCAAATTTAATATATATATATATATATACAGGGTTGGATTCAAAGTTAATATATCAAACAATTGATTAGCTATGCAAATAATACATTATACATCTCAATTTAGAACTTGTTACATTGCAGTGATTCGTTACATGTGTTGCTCTGAGGACCAGGGGTATGGGGCAAGAGGAGTGGGCTGCAAACAAACAAAGGTTTTCTGCAACAAAGTGTCAACTACATGTTTGGAATGCCACACCACACAGCCATTCCCAAATACCAGTAGGACAGAGACTAGAGAATGAAAGGGGGGGGGGGGGATATGTCACGCAGATCTGCCTCGCCCAAGCATCCACAGATTATAAAGATGATCTGGAACCATTTGTTCAGTCCTCTGATAGCAGTCTGTGAAAGTGGTCCTTCCTCCTCTTCAACACCTCACGAAAATCATTCTGCACACACAAAAACAATATACAACTACACATCTCATATTATATACTATTTATATTTCCATACCATCCTAGTGTACGACATACTGCCGCTAAACAAAAGTAAAATATTAGGGGGAAATGCGTAAAAGAACTGACACAAACACAAACAATACATGAATAGAATAGACAATATAATAAACAACACTTCTGTGGAGAGTGACCAAGCACACCTATCATAATAAACTTTATTGACATAGCACTTTTCATTTCATACAGGAGGTTGAAGCTCAAAGTGCTTTACCACTGAAATGAAATGCAGTAATATTCAATGAGACAGGATTTTACAAACAAAACATTATAAAAATACTGCAATAATGCATGGTAAAAATAAAACTAGTACAAGGTGTGGATCCTTCCACGTTAATGCATTTCTGCAGAAGAGGCGTATGCTGCCTTGCGGAGCAGACAGTGCAGTATCTTACATTGTAGAAGCAGAAATGCACTACAAATGATTTAAAAGAAAACGTTTTGTTTTGTGTTTACCCCCGCCTCCCTGCCTCATAATTTGATCAATGTCTATGTTGCCCAACGCCTCGATGCACACGATCAACATGACAAAAGGGACTGCAGGAAGATGAAATCGGCAGGCAATCCTCAGGCAGTGAGTGCCTGGCGGAGAAAATGTTCTGTGTTGAGCGTTTAACAGGCTTTAGTAGCCTACAACTGTTGGCTATTGGGCCTTCTTCTGTACAAATTCACTGGCTTCCGCTGCACGTCAATGTAGAAATGACTGTAAAAGGCATGACTTCATTGCTCTCAGTAAGTGTTTACTTCCATTCGACACACCACGCTGCATGTGACGTCTTGTTCATTTCAGCATGCGGGTCAGTTCAGAACCGTGACCACATCACACTAAATCTGATTAGGATTGTGGTCTGAACACAGCATTAGTTCTTTTACTTAAACTAAACACAAAATGTTTATATTGTTGTTGAGTTAGTGAAAGTGGCATGACAGAGCCATGGAAAGCTCTTCCACTGACTGCACAGACGACATGCCACCACGGTCACCTTGTTTGCCAAGTGTTTTGAAAAGTGTCCTAAATAAAATTATTATATTTAAAGTCACATCTGGGGTGGGGGATGTGGTTGACTACAATCTAAATGCAGTACATTATGTTTGCTTGTCATGTTATTTTATTATTTTACTGTGATCCCGTTCTTTCTGTTGGCTGAGAATATAGCGGATGTAGCTGGTAATAATTGTTGGGACTAAAAAGTGCCAATATCTCTGAAGTAATTCATGTGTAATAAATTAAAATTTAATGGAAATAAAAAATACCAAGTAGAGGTGAGCGATTATAAACAAATTAATCAGATATCTCCCTACAGACTATGGATTATTTGAGCAAATATCAAATGTTGAATTTGTTTAATTATTGGTGTCCATATGGAATTATTTATATTTTCAATTATATTTCTAAATAAAATGTATTCCTATATTTCCAAATGCAATTTGTTGCTATATGTAATTATTCACTACTATTTCATCAATCAACGGTAGTGGGCGAGATTTCAAATCTTACTGGGTACATTTTGACAAGTTGCCCTGAGGTACTACGGGAAGAAGATCTTTGTTGCTGCTGTTGAGTCTGGTTAGCTCACTTGGTAAAGCATGGCACATGTAACATTGAGATCGCATAACCTTTTTTTTTCTTCACACATTTTTGGTCCAGTGAGTAGATTTATTTATGTTCTAGGCTTCTTGCAGATTACCATTTAGTAACATAAGATTTACAAAACACCACATTCTGCTCTGAATTAATTATTTGCCTTAAGTCACTTAGCAAACTGAATGTATGCTTCTTTCAGAGAGCCTGATAAGATATAGCTAATAGTAGCTAAAGTTAATAATAGCTGAAGCTTCAAATGTTTAAGTTTCAAATTGTAGAAAATGCATTAGTGATTACACACAAGTCTTCCAGAAAGTGAACAACAATACACATAATTCAGGTAAAATGCATAAAACCCATTGCATAAAATAAACTTCAAAAAACAAACCTATGTGTAGGCTAATGTTACTATAATACAAACTTATTGCTGACTTAATAAAAAAATGTAATTTTCTACAATTTGCCATTCAAACATTTGAAGCTTGATCTACCATACACGGACTTAAGCTAGCATTAGCTATTTCTTACGTTGGACAAATCTCTGAAGAAGCATTAAGTGTTTCCTGAGCGACTTGAGGCGTTTGGTCATCGAGAGTGGATGTGTAGAGTTTCGTAAAGCTTCTATCAAATTAAATGGGAGCACAAACAAAGTGGTACAGACAGCACCACACAACACTATTCTAGCTTTGGCAATGCATCATAATATAAGAATTAGTTACCCCTCAATTCCAAACAGCTTTATATTATAATAAACCAGGTACAGTAGATGTTAGGTGACTATTATACATACATCTCATTGTTCACTAGGGTTTCCCAAAATAAGCAATGCCTTTTAAATGTTGACAAAGACAAAATATTTTTGAAAATCATTCAGGAATCAGACTGATTGATAGGTTTTATAAGGCCCTATAAATCTATTTTGGGTCTTATTCAGTCAACAGCAGTAGTCATATACAAGATTAATGAGAGCTGATAAGATAACTTACAGCCCCAGATAATTTCTCCAGGTAAGGGATCATTTTCTGGAGCTCTCTGTCAGATCTGTCCTCCCCAGACCAGCTCTTGATGGGAACCGTGTTCATCAACTGCATAACAGATGGATTCATTTGAATAATTACCACAGCCAGTATAAGGGCAAGCAATGGCCATTTCAAAAACTATATAAAAATGCTAAGCTTGCAATATCATCAACACCCTCAATAATAAATTGCAATGTTTTAAGGTAGATCAGAAAAATGTATAGTACTCGTCATTGGACATATTCAAACTAAACTGCATGTTTTCTAATGAGAAACGCAGCTGTGTCGGTTTATGTATTTACATGATATGGGTAGGTGTGAGGTGCGTTGTCCAAAACCACCATCTTAGTGAGGTCTCTCTGCAGCAAGCTTAGGTCCTTGATGTAGTGACCATGAACACAGGCACAGTGTTCCTGGTACAAACGATGCCTTCAGAAAATAAAGAAAAGGAAACAGACATGAATAATATGCCGGTGTCTAAAGGCCCTGGTCTGGACTGTGCGCGTGACGGAAACATCGACGGACAGAAAACTTTGGCGGATGTGAACATGTGCGTGTTGACAGCGCATGCACGAGAGGCTGAAGCCCATTACGGACTGCAACGGATCTCCTACTAAGCTCACAAATGAGTGTTCTAAGAAAAAAAAAAAATATAGATTTCTTTCCAGCGAATCTCTTCAAGTTGCACCAATATTTTTCACAGGAAACTGTGTGCACATAAATATCATAGTTATAAATATCGCTAATTTCAAAGAACTTTTTTTGTATACAGAAATAGCCAAAACATCCACGTGAAGTATGCGGCGTGAAGTATGCAGCCCAAGCATGCGTTCGCGTTGCATGAGGCCACACACTGGCAGTATGCCTTAGAATTGAAAGCAGTGGACTTTTTGCAACAGATGCATAAACTGTAGTAGTCTATCCAAAGGATCAAAGCGGCCAATGATCAGCCACAGCATTAAACTTTTTTGTAGTTTCAAATATTTAACATGACTTCATGGCTTGACAGTCCAGAAATGCACAAATCAGCCACAACATAACTGGTTTTTATGTTGTGGCAGATCAATATATACGTACGTACGTACACACACACACACACACACACACACACACACACACACACGCGTACACACATGTACACACACACACCGGAAGAGTTTTCTCTGTGGATCCAGGATGTCCAAGATCTTTTCAGCGTATTCCTTCTTGGCAGACGTATAAATAAACATCTAGAACAAAACAGAAACCGTAGCTTGTGCAAGTTGAAAGTTACATTAAAGTAATGTATATGTATTGCTCTACAGATAATATCCATAAACAGAAAAATGGCAATTTACCACATTTTGTAAAAGTATCTCATCACAGA
>JAOEGT010050918.1:0-17112 GCA_025447795.1 Speoplatyrhinus poulsoni | reverse complement strand
CGCCCCCCCCCCCCCCCCCCCTTCCCACATAAACACACACACACACACACAACCAACTCGCCCCCACCCTGTCCAATATTGCCGTAAGGCAGACACAAAGCGTATCATCTTGGTCGCAGGTTGCCGCCTTATGTCACAGCGACATCTAATTACAAGTTAAACAGGTAATGGTGCATTATCGCTCAAGAAAACATATCCGCCCATGCACAAACATACGGAGATGAGAAGAAAAAAACACGCACACTCACACATACCCAGGCCGTACACACACTACCTACAACAGCACACACAGAGCAGTGTGTGTCATAGTTCCCAGACATCCTGTTAAGGCGTGTAAGTCCTGAGCCAGAGAGAATTGTAGCTCACGCCACTTTCCACTTCCCTTTGCCCGGCTCTACCTTTCATCTCCACCCACCGCTCACCTCGCTTTTCTCAGTTCAACGGCAGTTTTCCACTAACGGCCACAAAGGAACTGCCTGCCTTTGGAGTACAGGGGTTCCATCCAGCAATAAATGTTCAGCTCTCACACTCAGACCGACTGCTCGGGAACACTGGGCACTATTATCGCCACATGGAAAACGCTCTAACTAGGAGTGAAGTGGAAGAATTTATTTTTATATCGAAGGCTAATTATCTTTCCCACCCATTCTCTTAGATTTCGCAAAAGCAACGTTTCTGAACATGAAACTAATATAAAACGAGGACATTTTTACCTAGTATAAAGAGGAGATTGTCTTTTTCGAGAAAAGACAATAATTTACTTAAGACATGTCCTTGTAGTGAAATGTCAGTTTGTGTGTCGTGCACATCTCATACTGTTGTGACTTCAAACAGAGATGCTTGTTCTGTTATATGGTTAAAGTGAATTTCATTCCACAATGACCCAAAAGAACAACCATCTGGCCTAGAGTAACCCTTGATTATTCGGTTCCAGTGTGTGTGTATAGAACATTTACTTTGAAAGGGTAAAATAAGTGGATGTTTGACATTAAAGACCACATTAAGGAACAGAGAACCGGAATGGTTTTAAAGAGCATTGTTGTAATAATTGCTGGCTTACAAAATAAACCATGGGTTGTGCTCTTCTTGAACCGAGAAATGGGACTCACTACAATAACGTGCATGTGTTCACATGGGATCATGATGATTCCAGTTTGTTTATGTTTACATTTTTAAAGTATTTATGTATTCATAATACAACATGATACAGCAATAAAATACATTGTATTGTTCCTGAGTGGAAATGTGTTTTAGATTTAAGTTTCGCTGTAGAAAACCAACTAAAATGCACAACCACATGTTTTCCGACATTCAGCTGAAGCAGCTTGATTTTAAATATCATGGGGTAGCAGTGTCTCAGTGGGTATACCAGGGAGACATTTGATCAAAAGGTTGTGGGTTCAAACCCTGCTACTGCTGAGAGTCAAATTGCCCTTGAGTGCGACACCCAGCTATATCAGCTCCGAGTGGATGGGTGGTGGCTGAAATCAGAATCATTGAATGTGAGGCAACCATACAGTGGCTAGATGTATAAAAAAAGCTGTATATATTTTATTTATCATATCTGAAAACATGGGTTGCTAACAGAAAATGAACTCCTCATTATTACAGCATTATTTTGCCATTCTCTATTGTACTGCTGTGCATACTGTAGCTCATTCATACACAGTCTCAAGCATTTAATAAAACCTACCTCTCCAGAAGCCTTTTCATCTGAATTATTTTGCTTGCTGATTGTCAGCAGGGTAATCAAAAATCCCTGTGCAATTACAGTATGTTGTGTTGTTCTCCAAGTGTTTCAACCTGCTCCTCCCTCCTCAAAAAAACCTGACTGCTGTAGTGCTGCCATCTACTTTAGAGAGCAATACCACAGAGGTCAAGTATACAGTACTGTATATGAGCGAGGAAGCAGCATGCTTATTGCCACCATTGTCAAGTGTGATCACTGATAAATGTTGTGGTTTCAAGGGTCCACCAGCACTAAATTTGATTCTTTGCCAGCTCCTTAATCGATGGAGACACTCGTACTATATTTCCTGTCATGTTCCCTCACAGCTCAGCCCCGGAGAGCTCCTTATACATGTTAGAGCATTTCTTTTCAGGCACTCAATTATCATGTTGTCAGCCCTGCTGCATTTAAAACGGTCTGAAGACTCAGAGCCTAGAATGTCTGTGGAACAAAGCCAGGGCTAAAGCTGACAGGAGCGGCACACTGGCGAATGGTTTTCTCAAGATAATATAAAAACTACAGAAAACTAAGAAACTCGTCAGTTGTTTGTCTTTCCAGTACTTTCAGAAATAGCCAATACAGCCCCAGTGAATGTGTGTGTGTGTGTTTTTCCACACTGGGTTTTTGTGGAAGAATTCCTGTGTTCACACTGGAATACAATACCAAATTTACTTACACACTTTCTTACCATCCATTTGCCCTTTATCATATGTATAGTAATGAATAATGGGTGGCAGTGGTGCAGTGGATAGAGTGGGTGGCAGGTGAATCAAAAATTGCTGGTTCAAACCCCAGAAACTCTTCACCAACAAGTGTTACTTGTTGAGGAAGCAAGACACCTAACCCTAACTGCTGCATGGCCAATGCCATCATCAGTGAATGCATGGATGAAGGTGAGGCAATCCTGTTTGTTCAGTGCTTTGACTGGACAGAAGGTATATAAAGGCATTCCTGATATTTATCAATTTATATATGGCAGGAAGTCTACCTACAAATGATGCGTTGCTTCAGTATTCAGAAATATGGGGATTAACATGCTGATTAAGTAATTACTGCAGCTGTGTTGCTACTGTGATGAGTTACTGCAACCCCCCTGCCGCCAAAATCCCAAAACTTTCTTTAGATTATTTTTCTCATCAGCAGTAACACAAAATCCCTATTACTTCTCCTTCTTTATAACCTCCACGGGTTTCTGTATGGCTTTAACAATCTTCTTAGGAATTTTGGCCAGTCTACAGTATTAGAACAAAATGTCAACCAGCCCTGCTAAAATGCTTGCCCTGTTTGTAACTCTAATTACATTTAGAAACAGGGCTAGTAGTGTACAGTATATACAAATGTTGTGTACGTACAAAATACTGTATTGTTGCCCATTAATCATGTTCAAGTATCCATATATAATCTTGTCTGCCACTATATGGCATATATACTCAGGATGCTCTTGAAAAAGATTTGAATCTCAATGAGTCTTTTCCTGGTAAAATAAAGGTTTAATAATAATAATATGTCGCACAAAGCACCAACATCTCAGACCATAGCAAAATGCTTTGTGGGCCACACACACATGCACTAACATGCGTGTGGAAGGACTGGCTATATGTAAAGAACAGAGATGCTTATATTACAAGCAAACAAACAAACATAGGGAATGTTATATCCTCTTTTCAGGATGCACCTATTAACCTTTTTTAAATGTATTTCCAGACATTTAGACTCTACGTTTCAGGTCTAAATCTTTGCTTGCAACACATTGACACAGCTTGCTTTTGTAACATCGACACCAGTGAGAATGCATCCCGATTGTAATGGGCAGCTTTCAGTGATTTTTAGAAATGGTTTCTACAGATTTTGTTTCTCATATTCCCATATTATATAATTAATTGTTATGCTACCATTTATTGAGCTAGACGCTATTGCATGCAAGTTATATAATTATTGGTAGGCTATGCTTAGGGTTAGGTTAGGGTTAGTTTCAGTCCAACTCCAAATATAATTTTGCTGAAACAAATGCCTATGAATTGTTCATGCACTACTGTATTGCTCAAAAGACGAAAACTAACTAAGCCAAAATATAGCTCAGAGCAAAGCCCGTGCACATGAACAACACAACAATGGACCAGTCAGCAGGGATCCAATTACTGGCTACATAGGAAGCAATGACCTCCAATTGTACTGATCAATACGTGTGAAAATGAATGTGTGAATATGCAGGACAACAAGGTTATCTGAATATGAACCAATCATAATTTCACAGTTGTTTCACCGCTCACATACTGCAGTCATGCAGTAACTAGACAAGGTTATCCACTTTATTGTTACACTTAAAAAGCATATTAAATCTGTGTCAAATAAGTGTGTCACATTAAGGATGAATTTTAAGGTAAAAAATGAATCTACAATCAGGACAATTCACTATATATAAATATAAACAGGTGCCACATGGTTGCACAAATACCCCCAAAATAACTGCTCAGAATGTCTCCGCTCTCTATCAAAGCCCCTGTACAAACACAGGTGTCTAGGGTTATTTTGGCTGTTTGAAGTTGGGCAGATTACAGTATGGTGAAAATGTGCTGAGATGAGCAAACTGCTCATAGTCAAAGTACCGCAGGTGTTTGTCCCACCTTGAAGGTACCCAGACACTGTGCGATGTTGACTGTTATATTTGTATTATCATTATGAATATTACAATGGGGAAAAGATGTTACATCTTAATTATCTCGCTGGAAGTCGTCAGACTGGACAAGTGGAAGACACACGACACACTCTTCTTGTGTGATTTATTGAATGAGAAGGCTACCAGCTGATGGCATGCTGATACGGGGAAGGGGGGAAGGGGGGTAAAATAATAGCAGCCACATTTGTGTTCATTGAATCATTCCACAAATCTCACACAAACTACAATTACAATCGCAACAATTCTGACACTGTCGGATTAGAATCAAACACAAAAAATCGAAAGGGTAATTAAACACAGTTTATTGCATTTGCTAAATCTGATTGGTCCAAATTGGTACCAGATCATTCATTTGCCATATGTGTGTTATGGCAAGTGAATGAGCTGAGGTATTTTGACCAATGAAAATAATTCAAAACACCAGTTGCTTTTATATTGATTGATTGATTGATTGATTGATTGTATGAGGCAACACCGAAAACAGACAAAAACGAGCAATAAAAACCAAAAGATACAAAGCATGGTGTGAAACATGCCGATAACCTTGCCTGAAAACAATGTTAAAAATAAAAAGCAGAAAGACAAACGACAGGGCAAGTGGCTCCTGACACGTGGTGGCCTGACTGTTTCTCTCCGCCCTGCCCGGTGAACGGAGATCCTGCCAGTTGAGCGGGAGGGACGTGGCTGGAGTGCTGGCTTGGTGTCCGTGAGGTGGGAGCAGAGCAGAGCGATAATAAGGGATCCATGGGACTGACTCACAGAGTTGGACTTATCTAGTGATAAATATTTCAGGCAGCAGCAGTGGGGTGTGTTATTACAGCTCAGCATGAGACATCACAACATGGGGCAGGAGACACCCAGACCCTCACGACAAAATGAGACACGTATGCAAACACACACGCGTGTGTGCGTGTGTGCGTGCGCGCACAAGCGCGTGTGTGACGTCACTGTGTTTGCAATCAGGAACAGCAAAACATTCAAATCTTCATTAATGACGACGTAATCACAGATGATTCCACAACATAAACAACACCTGTCTTAGCTTTCAGTGGTTATGCAACTCAAAGTGACAAGCAAATTGATTATGTTAAAACATTCTTTTATAGGGATATGCATTAGGATATCAGCAAGCTGGACATACAGCAGCTCAGCTCGCTGGTTGTTACAGTGCTACGAAGCCGTTAAGTCAGAAAATATGTGTGTTGTTTAAACATTCTCATGGTTTGTTTGAACATTCCTGCAGGCCAACAAGGCCACTTAATGCATATTCTGTTTACATAGATCTGCGTACAGTTCCTGGGGGTCTGTATGCGAGCAGCAGCTCAACGAAGCTAGCTAACAAGCCAGAGACCTCTGGCTATGCGGCTGCCATCTCCTTCACCCTTGCATTCTCATGCAAGCCCATGTAGTGAGCCACTACACTCTCCGACCACTGTATCAGACATGGTGAAACGTGTACGCCTGTTGCTGACTTCCATTATGTGCCAACATGCACACCTGATACCGTGCAGGGAATGAGCACTTTTATGCATTATACATTAGATTTTCCTTATTCACCGCACAAGACATATTACTGTAAGCTGTGTGCAAGGCAGCCCTGTTAATATTCAGTTGATAGTATAATTTAAGCAGAAGAAAACGGCATGATTTGGAGATGACAGTTAATTAAAGGACTTGTTATAGGCTGGAACTCCAACATACAGTAGGATACAATGACATTCTCCCCTTAGTAAGCACAGATACTATTGGCTAAATGACAAAGTTATTCCAAAAAGATGTCATCTGACCCACCCTATCAGGTGTAGCCAAACTGACAATTGCAGTGAACAGAATAAACTTGAAAATTAAGTTATTTCTGTTCACTTAATTGAATGGGCTTGACTAGTCATAAACAATAATAACATTGTTGCAAACACTGTTTGGCTCCGAACACCGATCAGTTGCAAATAATAAGACACATGCGATACAATTTGCAGTTACAGTTACAGTTTCTTGAAGGTTGTGAGTGAGCGAAGAGCATGTAGTTACTGCCGGTACTGGATACGTAGCCTGATGACGTCGAGCCTGCTGTTTCCTTCCCTCACCTCAAATCAGCAAACTAAAAAATAAGACCCATACACACTAACATTATAGCCTATGTCATCCCTCATGCATGTGCACTTACACTGGCTCCAGTCAAGTAATACTATTTTCTTAAATAAAAAAATATGTGTCATAGGTTAACAATAAGATATAAACTCAAGATGCAGTAATATATCGCTATGAAAGAAAACCTTCAGCAACATGAACAACACACAGAGCAACGCAGCAGATACATGTATGTAATGAGCACGGCGGCCCATCGCATTGACTGTAGGCTACTCACCTCTTTGAAGGGTTTTTGTGTTTGTATATGTTTGTATATGTGTATGGCATCTCATGATTTGTAATCTAAAAGCAATAAAGCAAACAATTTTTCCAATCACTCTGCAAATTTTCATTGACTAAGGATTCTAAGGAGTATTTCCACGGTCCTGGATGAGTTCCCATAAACATCTTTTAAAAATGTAATAGCAATTACTGCAAATAAACTGAAAGAAATGTATGCAATTAATATGTTTCTAGAGAAATATAGCCTAATTGGTATAATGATCCTATATACTTACTTAATGAACCACTAAGATCAGGCAACATAATATGGTAGCATTATGAAATAGCGCTATAAAGCATGTGAAACTGTAATAAATAATCACAGGTAAAGTTTTGATGATAGAGACCCGGGCTGGGCCCCAAAAACATCACGGGCCCCAGTGCAACAGCAGCCCTGCACCCTATAGCTATGCGCATGTATGTCAGTCTTGTATTACGTATACATGTACAGTATACTGTATGCGCAGAGAAAAATCTATAAGAATAAAATCAATGAAATAACTAAAAATATCTGTTTACAGGGCTGTTTTAACAATGATGTTGGAGCACAGGTTTGCATTCGAGACAGCTGCAAGATGTAAGTGAAATCTCTCTCTCTCTCTCTCTCTCTCTCTATCTCTCACTCTCTCATATATATAAATACGGTATATTTGATTGCCAGATAACCTTACCACCACGTTCTTGCCACTTGACATCAGTCAGACCTACAACCATCTACAACGGCTTCTATACACTCCCTTCCTTGACATTTAAGGTGTACGTGTACAATATTGTGAGATTTCACCTGAATATAGTTTTTTTTTACAATATGGGCGAAAACTGTAGTCTGCTTTCTGTTTCAATTTGAACTCGTTCACATGTATTCATCAAACTTCTGATTAAAACAAGCCATCACACCTAACAATTCAGTTTACGGTAATCATCAAGGTGATCACTGGTTCTAAGGGAAAAACATTTACATGCCAAATAAATTACCCTTTATCACAACCAGAGCAGACGTAGTGCCTGGGAAGAATTTTACGATGTTGTAAATAAACAGACAAATAAAGAACAGGATTATAAAGATTATAACCAGCATACCTCCTGCTGGGTATCAAAAATACATACTGCACTCATAATTAATATAGTTTGTTTTGCATACTGTATTGTCTTTGACTGTCAATGCGCAAACATCACCTATTAACCTGAGCCAGCTGGTTGAAACTATTAATTTCTTTAAGAAATCAAGAGTGTGTATGGGGATTATAGTGACATTAATACTAATCTTTAATAGCAGAGGTAATGACACGTATGCAAGGATGGCAAGGAGAGTGGTAGGTCCCTCGTGGTTTAGTGTATTATGGTGTATAATAACAGTAATTGCCATATGTTTTACATTGGGGATGGCCAAGTTTATTCAGTCCATAAAAGGCATGATCAAAATGCCATCATAGAACAAATATTATTATCAGAATCCATAGGACCATTTTAATAATATTTTCATAATCTTCTAATCAAACAAAAAAAAATTGTAAAATTGTCACCTATGTAGATTAACAAAAAATGCTTCAGACAGAACAAAGGAATACAATTTGGTCTGGCATTTTCAAGACAGACAATCGAAGCACTGCTGTCTGACAGCAGTGCTTACGTCCATTGCTAAAAAGCCTTAATAAAGGATTTGAGGGCAAGTGTGTTGTCAGCATAGGTCAAGAGATAGAGCTTCAATGCTCTGCTCAGCAACAATAGTGCTAATGAATTAAATAAGGTATCGATTAACAATGGATAATTATTATACGGTAGGAGCTACGAGTCTGACACACCTTTTTAATATGGCCTATACCAGTTTCTTATATGGGTAAAGCTGTGCGTGTTGCTCTTCTGTTCTGTTGACTTCTCCAATTCCTCATGGACTGTACAGTAAATGCATATTTGGCTAATTTGGATGCTTGTCATCTTGTGTCACCTGAGCAGCCTGTATTAGATTTTGTTACAATACTTCTAAATTATTAAATACAAAAATATATCAATACATAACTCAGGCATCTGATCATCTGACACTACATTATAGGTTACTAATACTTGCAGTTCTTCTTCAAAGAAGGGCTTGTGAAGAACATTTTGTGAAAAGGAGAACAAGGAATCACCAATCTTAAGATATTATAATGTAATGGTGCACCAATATTTCATTTTATAATTTTACAAAGTCAGTGTGTCACGGTGTCACTTTTCTTGTAGAAATGCAGAGACATTACATTAATACACCGTATTACACTATATGATATAATTGTGATCAAATTAACTGGAACAAAAGCAGCAGGTAAATCACATGTCAAAAATGGGTCGTATAGGCAAACCAAGAGTAACTTTAATATGTGGACAGTTGTCTTGTCTGAAGGGGCCTGAAAGGGCAGGATGTATTTTGAAATCTGTCAAATATGTAATGTCACCTAAATGAATGTGAATGATTATGTGAAACAAGCCAGACCCATCTGTGAAATTATTTCTGTACTGTAAGAAATCATCAATTATAACCAATGACTAATCGTCAATGACCTATCCTTCCACATCCATTCAGATAGCCAATGAAGTTAACATCCACTGAAACAGAATGTTCAGTTTGAAGGTCTTGAAAGTCAGCCGAAAGTTGGAAATAGATTGTAGATTTAAAAAAAAATGTTGGTCTATAATATTAATAATCTAATAAAAAAAATGTTTTTTGTTTGTTTTTTTCCACAGCCCATTGTCAAGGTATGATCATGGAAGTAAATAAAACAACAGAGAGGGTGACAACATAAATATCTATTGGGACGATGAGGAATCCCTGCCAACTTTCAATCCAAGACAGCATTATTTGAACAATACACTAGTAGGCCAGCTGTGCTTTATAGAGTTTAGCTGGTGGAGTCACTTGGCTATGCTGTGGCTCTATTTTCTGAATATGAGGCACATTTGTAATACATAAGTAATACATACTTTTACTGTCTAAGTCTATAAGTCTATGTGAACAGTTTTTATACAACCCCTTCCAAGCTGAACTTCATAATTTGCATTTAAAGGCAGGGTTAGTTATTTTCGAGAACGCTTGCTAACTTCGAGCTCAAATCAAAACCATATCCCTCCAAAATAAGCAACGTTTCACACATTGAAACGCATTGTGAATCAAAAAGTTGCAGCTACTACATCTTTGTTAAGCGGTGTTCGCCACTTGGTTTATGTTCCTATTTACAGAAGTATCCCAATTATTAGCGAGGAGATATTGGTGAATTTGACCAAAATGTTATTTACATTTAGCTTGCAAAAGCTGACTATATCTTTAATAGGGGAGTTCATTCTGGACACCATTTTGCCATCTATAATTGTGTCTTGTGACCAAAATGTAATCCTCCAAACACTCCAAACACATGGTTTGAGAGCAAGGCAGTGAATGCAGTCTTCACATTTGTTTTCTCAAGAATTTATCAGAAATGTTTAAAGCAATTGAATGTGATTCCCAGCTTTGTAAAATAAAAATAGCCAGGGTCACTCCTCCACAGTTTACTATTAAAACAACAGAAGAGCATCAGTATAGCTGTTTTGTAGTGTATAGTGTGCCAAGTGTGTGTTATTTAAACATGGTTCTGTTTTTAACCACAGCAATTATTTGACGTCAAATGTCTTTGAAACACTTGCCTATGGGTTACACATTGCAACTGTTACATTTGATTACGCGCACACGCACACACACACACACATTGATGGTGAGAGAGATTGAAAAAGCAGCTAGAAAATAACAGCCAGCAGGTGAGGGTCCCCCTACATCAGGGGTAGGCAACCCTGGTCCTGGAGAGCCGCAGCCCTGCATGTTTTATATGTAGCCTTGCTCCAACACACCTGATTCTAATGAATGGGTCGTTATCAGGCTTCTAACACACACACTTCTAACTTTGTTCATCAGAATCAGGTGTGTTGGAGCAGGGAGACATCTAAAACATGCAGGGCTGTGGCTCTCTAGGACCAGGGTTGCCTACCCCTGCCCTACATCATATGTTGGTGTATATTAGGCTGCTGCAGAAGATGGTGAAATCTATGTGTCATTGTGTGAGGTCTCTTGTTGGACAGGTGGGGAAGATTAATTTGTGCTCCTGCAATGGGAGTGTCCAGGCACATACAGTACAGCACGGCATGGCCTGAGCAGCTGTCTGGGAAAGAGTGACGGCACAGTGCCACTTCTACAGCCTATCAAGCTTTGACTGCTGATAGAGAGTGGAGGTGAGTGGAGATTACATGCACCCAAATTCATAGGTGGAAAAAGGCCATTATGGCAGATAGTTATGCATGCTGAGCAAATATTAATCACGATGTTCACATAGTGTATGCCCAGTGCATACCACTTCTCAGAATATGTCAATATTCTGAACAATGGTGGCGTATGTGTACAAAATATTCTTATTGCACATTCCACCATTGTTCAGAATAAGTCAATATTCTAAACAATAGCTCAATTTGCGTGTTTCATGGCTTTCCCATATTCCACCATTGTCTGACTCCTGAACATGTCGATATACCAAACAATGGTGGAATATACAGTATGTGAATGTAAACATGGTCCAAACTGTTTTTCACTTCACCCAAGCAGTGATAAAGCACGTTCAGTTTTTAAATGATAAGGGCGGCATCATTTTGTATTTTCAATTTAATTTAGTCAGAATACCAAAACCCCAGAGTTTTTTCATGGATTTTCACGTTATTACTGACAATAAGATAAACATAACATTAGCCCAACCTTATTGTTTGGACATATCCTCGTACATGCTATCAGCACAATAGACTGAATGTTATAGAAATTGTTTGTAATATTTGACATTCTGTTTGCCTGGATACATTGTTATAGATTACTCTATGCATAAGAACCATTTGTTGAATCTATTGCATCCTAACCTTTCGGGAAGGAATGCAATTCCTTCCTTTTGTGGTCCATTAGCCATGGACCACAATTTTCCACATTTTTTCAGGGGTTTTCCTTTCCTGAGGTAGAGTAGTGTAGAGGGGGTGTCAATTTGTTTCTATGTGAAATATCGCCTGTGCTGTGCAGCCCTTGTAATGTATGTATGTAATGTAATGTGATTAAGGGTTTTGTAAATAAACCTGACTAGACTTATCCTTTAACAGAAAATAGTCTTTGGATTGTATTTAGTCATTTTTGCTTGTTAGGACCTTTAGTCCTAAATGTCCTATAATATTTGGAACTTTAGTTTTATTTGAGGACTATAATTGTGTGGAACAATATGGTTTGTGTATATACAATCCACATTATAGGCTACTTATGACTTTTGGGATGCAAAAACACTGTTTTTAAGGGATGATGAGGATTAGAGAAAGAAATACCGTTATTTCATGCAAAAGGAAAATGGAAGACAATAAAACATTACCACATGTATATCAATACAATATTGGAAATATAATAACAGTGAGTAATGACTTAGTAATCGGCCACAGTTTGTAGTGTACATTATTTAATGCACATACAGATGACAAAGAATAATACTGTATACATGCATTAATTATGTGAATCAACAGATATAAAATGTATGGTTACATATGAAATGCATTATATGTCCGCGTGCATAATACAATAATACATTATGGGCAACATTTACCATAGCCAAGCTACAATAAGTCACATTTGTACGTACATTTGATTAAAGTGGTAGCATTAGGGTAGCATGCAGCATCACTGAAATACTACACTGTCCCATCCCATCCGCTCAAATAAATCATTTTGTAGTGCTCTCTATGGCCCACACCCCGAAGGTGAGAGATTGTAAATGTCAGGTTGTCACTCAGACCCCAGACCACATGAGCTGTGGCTGGTGCGTGCTGAAAGACAAACTCAAAGTCAAGCCTGACATTACCATCACATCTCCGCTGGGGTCCAACAGCCAAACGTTCAATATCTTTGAGAGGACAAACTAAGAGTTTTTTAATTTACATTTTCAAAACTCTTCTCAACTATTTTTGCAGGTAATTTTAGGTGATCTCTTGGTGTTACTTGATATTAGTCTATGAGTCTACTGTAGCTTGACTGCAGTTGAAATATATCTGTCCTCAATGCAATCGCATATAATTGCAAAATTATGTTTTTAATTCTAACATTGCATTACACATTATTTTCATGTCTTACCTTTTTTACTACTTTATGAATGAAGTAACTATGAAGTTGAAATTATCAAATGGACACACACACACACTCACACACACACCATTATAATATTATAAAGGAAAGAAATACGACCTCTTTGAGTAATATGGAACATCTCTTTAAACCTGCATTTACCCCAATGCAAGCAAGAATGGAGCCCAAATGTCCGTAAATGCACCCAAGCGGTAATGTTACAGTGCGAAAGTGCGAAATCCTGGGGCCTTTTCAAAGAGAGACAGCTGGAGGGAAACACCATGACAGTCAGAGGTCAGTTTGAGACTAGTGCTGAACTCATGCTGTGGGGTGCCAATGAGGTCAAGGCAACACTTCTCTGACTGGCATAGACCACAAGGGCGGCCCTTTCTCAAATCCCTCAGACTGCCACAGAGCACATCCAGAAGACATCCTAGGATTTAATCAAAACTACTGTAACACACACACACACATGCACGCGCACGGACACACACACACACACACACAGAAAGTCCCCTTTTGCAGCGTCATAAGCACTGTGCATGTGCATGGTGGGAGCTCTGACCTGTCATTTGGAGTAGAGATAGAGAGAAGGTTCCAGCACTGAAATTGGCAATAGACATTACAACAGTCACCTTTTCTTTTCACAGTCCAAGGATTTGGGCAATTTGTTTTCTGGGCTTACATTCTGCTTGGACATGACGAGTGGTATACAAATGAAATCAAATATTTTCCCCATATTCTGTAGGCATTAAGAATATTCACTTGCTTGCCAAGACCCACCCAGAGAGAAAACTGAAAACCCAGCAGAGTCAGAGACCTGTGAAAAATGTAAGCAATGTTAGCGCCTACCTTTGAGTCCTCTTACAAGGCCCCACTATACTCTGCAGTGTTCATTAGAGTGGAAATGATATGCACAAACAAAGAGAAGGGACGCCCGAGCAGCACACTCTACTGCGCCTTTTCATCTCGGAATTGCAAATGAATGCAGCTTTCTCACCCGGTCCCTGCAGGCAATGTCCCAGTGCTTCCAATCAGTGCGTTATTGACAGCAGGCAACCAGCAGAAAACTGGGAGCACTAATAGTGGAGGACTGCACGTGATAAACACCCCCCCCCCCCTCCACACACACACACACACACACACGCACACACGCACGCACACGCCAACTGAAGCACCAAAGGCTAGCGGTTGTCAGGATGGCCTCCACCCAAGGTCAAAATGCAGAAATGGATTATTTGCTCAAACATAGCCTGCTAACCATTTAAAGTGACACCGAATGTTGTTATTAGTCGTCATGCTCCGTTTTGGCTGTTTCTCATCTTTTGTGTTTCGCCACGAGAATGTAGTTTGCGTACAGTATGTGTGACATATTGTCAGTGAAGTCAATATTGTTTTTACTGAAACTTGAACTATTAGCCACACACAATGTGTGTAATACCACACAAGATGTCTGGTTTGGCAGATGTGTGGCCAAACCATTCAGTCTTAATAACAGTGTGGCTCCCGTGAATATAGACTTGCTCTGTGTTTGGGCGGGCTAATGGCTCCCTGCTCCAGTGGCTTGTGAAGCAACATTAGAGCCAAAATAAGTAAAATCGAGAGCTGAATTTAATCTGCCACTCAACGGAAAGCCTTTAAGAAGAAGCATGCAGCCACCCAGAGGATACAGTGGAGGAAAATATTAGCAAATATTAACTGGCATACAGGCTATGGATAGGAATGCACATTAAATGGGTAAATAAAATATTATTTAATACATTGGTTCTCAACCTTATTGAGAACCAATAGGCTTAGTATGTGTGACCACCACAAATAACGTAATAGAATAAAAATGTATGTAGGCTACATACATTCTTGGATACAAATATTAAGATATAAACATAAACAGTTTATACAATATATACTATTTATTTACAGTATATAAAGTATAATTTTTTAAAAACATTAATATACTGTAGCAGCAAATAGCTATTTCCTAAAGTGGAGCAGATAGTGAGCAGATATACTGTAGTGAGGGTTGTTGTCTGAGTTCTTCTGTCCTTTGTTTTTATAGCCGCTATGGCCACATGTTAATGCTGTGGCCACGATTTGTTTGGTTTGATTCTGGTGCTTAGTGGCAGAAAATGTCGTATAGAGCCAGTTTAAGATAATTTCACACACTTTGTAATAATAAAAATATCATAAATACTGTAATCATTTTTTTTTTTAAATAGTATACAGTATATCATCGTATAAAATATACATGATTTAAATTATATGAAATAATTTCAAGTCTGCATGGGGTGAATCTATTTTTTAAAGCAAAACACAATCAGGGTCAATGTAAACAAGTTATCGACAACCATCCACCCCTTGGCTTGTGGCCTATGTCGAATACAGACTGATGTAAGACAATGTTGTTTTTTGATCTTTTGTTTTGAGCATTTTGCGTGTGAGTGCGTGTGTGTGTCACAGCATTATTAACTATCCCACCGTATGAGCCATTGTTGAAGCAATGTTCTTTGCATCTTCTGCCTTTCCAAGCAGCTGCAAATTAATCATTTCAATGAATTGTTTGTTTCCTCTGTAGTCTCCCGAGGAACAAACAGGGATATTGTGGCAGAAGAAAAACTCTTGGGCAGAGGCGGTAAAATTCATCAAGTACATCAATGAATTATTTTGCTTGTTGTCATCAAACATTCTCTTCATCTCGCTCGCTCTAAAGGCTTCTAACGATGACAAACTTGAGGTAAATTGCTGTTCAAGTAACTATCCATTAAATTAAAACAATCATAGTCGCTGTAAACAAACAGCTGGCTTTATTTACTATAAAACTAATTCAAAAACCACTTATATCACAAATGGCAAGTTGTTCAGTAATTAAAATAGTCAAGCATGTTTTAAAGGATGTTATCAATTATACATACAATTTAAACAGTATGTTTAAAGCCAGCTCCAGTGTAATGCAATTTCAAATAGTATATACTGTATATATATTTTTCCGCATTTTATGAATAACAAAACTATTCAGAGGTATTGACATTAAAGTCTCCTCTATTTTATGAATAAAGCAAAGAAAAACACACAAAATGAGAAATCATATGCAGATAAGCTTCTTCTAAGATTATATGCAAATTCTACGTCAAACACTTGATGCTTTTTTGTTCTATTGCACATGAGCAAACAATGCACGCACAAGCACACATACAGTACACCACACACACACACATACACACACACACACACTTATAGTATGTGCTTCCTTATTGAATTCTACCAACAAAAAATTTACATAGTTTAAAATTCATAAAATCACAAGCATATATGTCAACATTCCTTATAAGGCCAAATGCATATAGTATACTATAAGTACTACCAAGTACTCGGGCAATGACAAAAATTATTTAAGATGCACGTTACTGTGAATCTGAAATGAGACAATGGTAATGAGGTTAGAAAGCCAACTGTCAATTTTAATTTGGAGATACTTCAGCAATATCCCACGATTGTATGTCTATAAAGACGAGTAACATGATACAAGTAAACAGGAGTCTATAAATCAGCTTTTCATTCTCAGTAATTAAAACAAGGACTGACAACATGTTCACTGGTCCCATTGTTTTCACTGAATCCTGGTGAATATTTCATGTGCTGCATATTTTATCCTTGGTGGGAGATTTTAATCTGTGCTGAATTAAATGTATCCTCTACATGGCCTCATATGAACACGGCCATGTACATTCCACTTCTGGAACCTTTTCAAACTGGAACTGGCTGTAAATAAACTCTTACAGTAATAATTAAAGGTGTTTTACAGGGTGCTGACCATAACCCTTGGATACATTTTTTTCTCTTTGGCATCATTCACATTTGTCTAATTTCTTTCTTTTGCGCACATGGTGCTAATACATTTGGCACTGTGAAAACGGGGAAACCACATTTTGCTGTGGCCAATTAAAACAGATGCAGCCACATATTAAACAATGTTCAGTTTTGACTCAAACAATTCTGCTTTCATAGGTTGTATATAATTGTATAGTGAGATGGGAAGACCGCCCTGCAGATTCTTACAGAAAAACATAAAAAGCTAATAAATTCCCCATAATGTAACGCCGTGAAGGCGAGGCGAGTGCAGACTAACGAAAAAAAACGAAAAGCAACAAACTGCCGGACGAGCCAACA
>JAOEGT010050908.1:0-19667 GCA_025447795.1 Speoplatyrhinus poulsoni | reverse complement strand
CTCTCTCTCTCTCTCTCTCTCTCTCTCTCTCTCTCTCTCACACACACACACACACACACACACAGCCTACATAAACACAAACACACACAGCAAACACATCTCTCCCCCTGGAGGGGCTAAGTCCATTCGGTTTAATCGTGACACACAGAGTGAGTGTTGTCAGGGTGACTAGGTTCCATCCACAGCGACACTGTCAGGGCTTGGCCTGTAGAGGGTGCTGCCAATACCTAACCAGCCCTAATGTAGAGCAGGCAGGAGAGATACAGACAGGTCAGAGGAAGTCACACAGAGAGCACTGTAAAAACGCTTTAGAGTGGATCCCTTCACTATTGACTGAATGAAAACTGTTCATATCAGCTAGAAATAACTTATTTGTTAACTTTTTACATTTAATGTTGCAGTATTACACATGGCTAATAAACACAAATACAGTTAAGCAAAAAATGAAGACGTGTGTGTGTGTGTGTGTGTGTGTGTGTGTGTGTGTGTGTAAAACCTACGTGTAAAGCGGCTGCAGTTGCAAATGAGAGGACTTCTGTGGGGGCTGGTAGCCATAAGAATCAAAGCCACCAATGAAATCAACTTTGAAAGGAAATGGAAAGAAGAGGCTCTTATGTTTCTGACTTCAACAAGCACTGCATCTCAAAGGGAAACTATATATTTTATCATTACAATCTATTCATGCATCAGCCTGAATCATATATACACAGTAGTACTGTAAGTACAGTATATCTATATTATATATAATAATCCCAGTGACATTATTGGTACACAATAACAACAACATAAATACAAATATTTTTCACTTTGTAACTAGATATACCATCTCGTCATAATTTATTGTCAGAACTAATCATTAAATGTCAGATAATATACATTACACATTATATTACATATGGGATTTGCTTAGACAGAATTAGTATAACTGATGTGCTGCCATGACTAAATGTTATCTAATAAAACATAATAATACAGCAGTAACTGTTGTTCTAGTTTATTTTTCAAAAATTATGTTGGATGCACATTTATCAACTAAACAGACAAATATAAATCATTCAATGCACTATATAGTTGTCTGCCTCCGTTACCAGTGTCAATATCAGCGAATCTGAGCCAACTCAATAATGACGTCAGATAAGGTGACGTATTCGAACATGAAATTACACACCCCAGTGGGATAACACAACATGCTTTCGCATTTACAGGAAGTCGCGCCTATTATCAGAATCGGACGTCATGAGGCGTCAGCACTGCGAGCGGCTACGCAGATTAATTGCCCTCGAATACAATTTGTTTTGCAGCCCCCAGAGAGTAAGACAGGATGGTGGGTCTTGTGAATTTAGGCACCCACTACACAACAGACAAGACACTGACAAACATCACCAAACCTCCCCAGATGGACCTCCAACTAAATATAATCTTAGTCACAATGATTCATTGACCAAACAGTGAAGTTACCGCGACACTCGGAGGGACGGACCTCTCAAATAAAAGCACTCCCATGAAGCGGACACAAATAACTCTAAACGTCGGAAAAAGACGAGAGAACTTACAGCTATCCTCGTCATCCTGGAAGACTTTGCTCACATAGCAGGCGTACACAAAGCCAAAGAGCTGTTAGAAAAACAAAGTGGCAGAAGTTATCATCCTCCAGACTGACTCACTGCAGATGGTGGCATAGAAGTTCCTTTCTGTGTGCGTGTTCGTCCAATACGTACCGCCAAAAGCACCTGCAGGGCTGAGCTCAACACCTCGATATACTGGTAGTCAAGGAGACACCCAGAGACCGTTATGACATGGTGGTCGTCAGGGGCGATGCGCGAGTCCTGCACCGGCGTTACTAGGCAACCAGGACCATGCTCCATCCACCAAGATCGATGGAGGGACGTGTTAAACGTCATCAGTAAGTCCCTGTCCTGCTAACACCCATGCCAAGAACACACAAACACAACCATGCACAAAAACACACACACAAACACTGTCTGGTTACGACTTATAGGCAGACTTATAGGATGTTTAAACACACACAAACAAAATACAGGTGCTTACCTGGGACAGGTGTCCCACCTCCAGGTAGAAACAGATGATGAAGGAGTTCCAGCCCACCCATAGCACCAGCCACACAGCATACTGCCAGTAACAGACAGATCAATGTACGTGTGTGTGTGTGAATATGACTTGGAACATTCTGTAAATGCAACTAGCCGCCATGTCCATTTTGCATCCCTAGTTGTAGTGGACAATATTCTGGACTTGTCTAAGTGTTTAAACAAGGCCCCCAGTAGTACATCTTGTCAGGGACTTCTAGAGTAGAACTGTATGACAGCCCCTACTGGGGATGAAATATACTCACAAAGATGAGGTATCTGGAGCGGAACTGCACAGTCCCAAACATGCCCAGAATGACGGCCATGATGTGGAGGAAGTTGGCCAGGATGGGAGCCCACTGGTAACCCAAAAAATCAAACACCTGCCTTTGGAGCGCTGCCACCTAGGGGAGAGGAGGGTGTCACACACATACAATAGAAGAATAGCACTAGAACAGACAATAAAACAACAGCAATCGCATTTAAAAAATACAATCATATAAGGTATATGTGTACAAACACACACTCACACCTACAAAAACAGATATTTGCAATTAGCTAGGAGTTTTGTCTTAAAACAAGACCAAACACATATACACGTGCACACACACATACACAGGTCTGCCGCAGTTGTTTCCATGGTAACTGCCTGGAGCACCAGCCAGCCCAGTGACTGTAAAAGAGGCGCACCCCCCTCCCCCCCAAAAGCTCCCCCTAAAACTAATGAGAATCTACGGGCTGAATCCCCCTTGCTGCAAAACAACACAACTGCCCCGACAAACAATAGTCTCCACAGCCTTAGCCTTCAAAATTTGTTTCCCTGTCTGCATTACACGCACACCACAGAAATAGCCAGCGCGGGCTCACATTACACACTTGTTACATTTTGGTGGTATAGAACACACACACAGCTATTTGGAGAAGCAAGGAACAGCAAAGGTTCATTATAGAATGAAGACCAGATGGGGTGGGCAGGGTGAAGAATGTCCCTCTCCTTGTTTCTCCGAAACTACGGTACTTCCAAAAAGTATTAATGTTATGCTAAACCCAGACCCCTTGCGTCTGTCTCTCTCTCACACACACATACACTAAATACACAGTACACACACAGGCTGCTCTTACGGTAAATAACTGCCATGCTTTCTCTCTTCAAAAGACAGACAGACACACACACACACACACACACACACACACACACACACACCCTTGTTTAATGTCTATAATGTGGCATGCCGCGCCAACAGCTGCATCTCAAAGCTTTGAGTGTGACTACAGAGAGGGGGGCTGAGCAGAAAGGCCTGATTACAGTGTGTGGGTCTGCAACATACAGCGCTGCTGGCCTAATTATATCTTTATGGTGAGCACAAAGATGGGGCTAACACGCACGCACGCAGACTCTCACTTACCAACTGCAGTGAACATATCACCATCAGGGTGCATCTGCCGTCGCACGTCCCCATCTTGGATGGCTCGGGACGCGGCTTGGGGCCGCGAAGGCTCCTGGGGAAGGACGGGTCCCCGGACAGATCCAGACTGCCTGGTTGTCTCAGCTCACACCATTCCCGACTAGAACAACCTCCTTCTGGCAGCCCCCCTCGCGTATCACTTAACTATTGACGCGTTCAGTCAAACTGAATGATTCATCCCTGCGGCTAGCTTAGCTGTTTAAAATTAGTTGCGGGTGGTCGTCGTTGGCTTCAGGAAGAGTTACGTCCACTTCACGTTGACTACTGCGGTCCGACCACTGTCGATTACCGAATCACTTCGACCACACCTTCTGGCGCCGAGCGAAGAGAGGGAACACACAAAGGCACAAAGAAAGAGCGATAGCTGTCATAAACTGCTCTAGGCTAAAGGCAAAAATGAGCATCATATGATAAAAGGATCACACGGGGAGTTGGGGAGGAGGGAATTGACCCGACAGAGCTGAGGTGAGGTAAGCTAGGCTAAATCTGCTACGAACACAAAGCAGTTCGTTGTGACTCACGGCTTTCCAGGAGCGGAGGAGTCCTCCTTTTCCCTAACAGATATTGTCGATCTGTGGAGGAAAATTTAAGTAGACAGATGGATATTTAAAGCGGGCCGTGTTTTGACCGGGAATTGGGTTCCTCCACTCCGTCTCTCGGCGTCTTTTGTCAACAATCGCTGCCGGGGCTGTCGCAAGAGTAGCTGTAGGAAGAGAGGGGGTTGGGGGCTCTCAGTTACCACGACCCCCTCGAGGAGATGCCTGGATTCTGCAGCCCCGCGTTTCCGCGCGGATGAATAGTATCCTACCGCTCCAATGAAACACAAAAGAAACAGGCTCTAGGTGGTGGTGGAGGCGACCCACACACCAGAAATAATGAGTAAAAATATAAATAATCCCCGCCTACTACCATAATATTCATAGGTTAATGATTAAACAAGGCGTTCAGTTTCCCACATCATGAGTACGCCTTCAGCCTCTCTTTATTAATCAGATTAAAAGATAAAAACTGAATTTTGACGCTACTTGTTTTCAGTAATTTTGTCACTAGGGCACAAATTGTATTTATTAAAAACTGATTGTAAATGTAACGGATCAAAGCACATTCCTTATAGGACCATTGTCTAATAAGCAGCTGCACACACAATCATCACTCCTCTAAACCATTTAAAACACAAAGACCACAACAAACTATCTAAAAACTATCTAAAATCAAAATTTGACCAGTAACTACATTCACAAACTTCTAGTGCCCTTGTAGGCTAAATCAACAACAAAGCACACCTTTTTACAAATTGAGTTTATTAAAAGTTTGTCAAAGAGAGGGAGAGGGAAAAAAAAAAAACTTTGCTGTTGTGGTGACTGAACATAGTAAAACACACATTACATGTCCAGATGTAGTTCAAAGACAGACTCCTATACAATTACAGAGACAGACTCTGAAACACCACCAAGTTCAACTCACGCATTCCTACACAGACACACTTGCATTCACACATCAGCAAACGCACTACTGGATTTCACCCATGTAGAGACGTTTATCACTGGAGCCAGAGAGCACTGTGGATAGAGAACAGGACAGAAATAAGACCAGAACTTCAGCTATTGTCCTAACTTCTCCAAGCATATTCATTGCCTTCTACAAAAATGTTAAGTGTGTAATGTGATATTGCAGTTGTGTTCTAACCTATGGGCTCTTCGGGGTGGAACGCCACTTCATTTACAGAGCCTGCGTGACCTGGTAGCTTGTACAAGATTCTACGAGAGGTGGTGTCCCAAACATACACAAATCTACAACACAAAAGAGACACATCAGGTACATCAAGAATTACGTATACGAGATATTACAGCTGAGGCATAATGACAACAATACCATAGGTGATACAGGTGGCACATATAACCCAATATCAACTGGCATTTTGGATATTAATACACCTTGGTCATAAATACATTACAGTAGTCATGTCTCTGCTTGGTCTCACGTCCTGAAAAATGTTTGTCAAATTTTCCATTTTGCAATGAACATTGTGCATCAACAAAAGGTATTTGTTCAAACATATTGTTGTTTTTCCTCAATTATTAAATTTATTGTTTATTTATATCACTCAACATAAACCTTAAAGAATAAGCAAGCACATATTTGACTTTGAACTACTACAAAGATGGGAGTAAGCCTTTGTTCAATGGGTGTGTATGTGTCTGGTATGTGCATGTGTGAAGTTGCTTCTCACCTGTCAGCTGAGCCTGCAGCTATCTTACTGCCATCGTTAGACCAAGAGCACCGCAGCAGATTCTACAAGACAGGACTGCACGTTAGATTTAGGCTTGAGTGTTGGTACTAAGTGTCGTCGTGTCATAATGGAGGGCAGGCAATTTGTTTTAGGACATTTATTGTAAACATTAACTGAGGCATGGATGTCATAAAACTGACCTCACCAACATGACTCAAACTGATGGTTATTCTGCTATTATGGTTGCAGTGATAATAGATCTCAAAAAGGGGATCACTATTAGAGAATCTTTATGGAAAGGAATGGGACATATGTTGTTCGGTGTACTCTATTGTAAACTGTAAAACTCAAAATTAATTCCAATCAATAACACAAACAATTATGTAGCTCTACACTGCCGAAAAGGAGGAGGGCATAAGGAATTATTTTATTACCTTCTCAAAGTTGTGAACATTTCCCTGGAAAATCTTCACACATCTCTCCTTTGGGGCGAAGGGCCGAACATCCCAAATCCGCACTTAACATGGAGACGTACAAAACATAAATAAAGGACACAAATATAAAAAGACACTTCTCTCTCTCCCACTCATACACACCTGTGTTGTCCATGGAGTTTGAAAGCAGGTAGGACCCCTCGGAGCTCAGACTGAGTCCAGTAATGGAATCTCCATGGCCATGCATGCCATAGATCAGCTTATTCTGCCTCAGGTCCCACACCTGCAAAGCAAAAAGAAGCACGAGTGTCATTGGCGGGGAACAAATTTTAAAAGTGTCATCATGGTGTTGCATTGCTTTTCCATTGCTACTGAAACCATGTACCTTGATGTCATTGTCGATGCCTCCAGACAGGATCTGATCACTGGTGTCATTGAAGGTTGCAGCCAGCACCTGGTAGGTGTTCTGGAAGGTATGGACTGACCCTTTCTTTCGAATGTCCCACAACTGTATTAGACAGGTAAACAAACAAAATCATGATTTTATGCACTTTTACACTGACAAGTCAACATAGCATTTAACTCATAAAAACCAGGGCCCGAATACCATTCTACAGGATTTTAATTCTCGTTGGCATTTCCGAACAAGTATTGGAATACTCGTTATCAAAACTCCATGAGAAACACTCGGCATGTTTCATAACCCATTAAAAATCCAAGCGGGCAGTCAGACTGTTTGTGGGCTTTCAATGTGTGCACGCGACTGTATAATATCAGGTACAATAAACATCGACTTAAAATGTCGAGTTACTCACCTACGGATATGGGCCAGATTTGTAGCGTTCAGACACCAAACAAATCTGGCCCATATCCGATTTTTTACACCCCTATGTGACTCAGATCGGATCTTTTCACATCAGTGTGAACAGCACAAATCACATGGAATTAGATCTTTTCTAATCTTACTTGGGCCACTTTAATATACATATGGTACTAAATCAGATAAATATCTGATTATTTTAAATGTGATCTCAGTCTGAACAGTCAAATCAGAGTTCATGTGACTTTGACTTCACTCTAGATAGACAGTCACTGTGTGACTCACCCATGGGACTCGCTAGCATAATCAGGCTCACTATCATGGCCATTGTAGGTTGACATTCGTAACAATTCTGCGCACGGAAAGTTGTAGATCTACTTGCAAGCGAACATAAATATGGAAGCTGGAGGTAGTCACTGGATGGACAGTGAGCAAGGTATTAAGACCGCTGCACACAATACATGTATGTGATTGGTCAAGAGTCAGAAGGCAGGAAGATATACAGAGTGCGCGCACACATACACGCCGCGTACAAAATACCACCAGGGCCTCGTCACAAGATAGGCTATACTGTACGTTTTTGTGTTTGAGTGAGGGATCTTAGAAAAAAAAAGCATAATTCTACCCCTCTACTGAACCTTTACTGCAGTTATCCAGTGTATGCCAATAGACCCCATTGTGACCAATTTAAACATGAAATGCATCATTCTGATTCACCTTGAAATTAATATGTTCTGATCTCTATTATGCCTACTGAAATCTTCTCAAGCCTCTCGTAAAAAAAATCTTATCCGATAGGCTATTAACAGTACATTCAGAAAGCTACACTTAGGCTAAATTTTTTCTTCTCACTTCGTGTCACTGGAGGAAAAGGAATAGAAAACGTTGGATCAGAAGTCTGGAAAGGAACAGGTTTTGTTCTTTTGCGCATTCGGTCAGTTCAGAACCGTGACCATCAGTTCACACTCAAATCTGGTACTGGCCACATTTAAGAAGGTAATTTGAACAGCAAAGCAAGAAAATCAGATTTGAGCACTAAATCAAAATGGAGCATTAAGGATTGCAGTGTGACCGTAGCCATAATATCTACCAATAACATCCACCAATAACTCATGGTCAAAAGTGATCTTGTTACATTGGCAAATGTCCAGACAATCTAATCAAATATATTCCAAAACACATTATTATATTAATAAATACTACACCGACTGCAGTTGCATTCATTTCATATAAGATGGCAGACATTTGACATTACAGTCTATCAGTTTACATTAGCCTAGCTCTCAAAACAGCCGCTGCATGCTGCAAAGCTTCGATTGATAGATCAATTGAACCAATAGGCTGTGTCTACTTGCAGTAGCCAATGATAGTCGGTGTTGAAAGATGAGCCTGTCTCTATGCTTACAGTCTAAGCCAGTTGAAACTGAATGTGATGTTTAGGGTGACAATGGATATAAAGCACTGCACTAGCGTAGCACCGGAATTACAGATACAGACTTGTGTGAGTGACCATACTAACAGCTATCAGTCGTTCAGCACAGAGTTGCGTATGTAACGTAGTGCTAATCGACTGTGGCTGAGACTAGGATAAATGTAATATCATTGGTTGCAAATCTAAGTGACAAACACAAGTGTGACTGGGTTATTAAATACAAAATAGTTAAAATTCAAAAGTTGCCCATCGCTTTTCAGGTGTCTTTCTACACTTAAGGTGACTTAACATGTTTGTTTTTTCATTTAATAAAACTCTGCTCAAATGATAAGAAAACATTGTAATCTAAATGGATTCAGCGTATAAAGACTTCCCAGGAGAACAGGTCCCTAGCAGGGGGCCGTGCATGTTACCTTGACCGTCCCGTCATCGCTGCCAGTACAGACCAGCTGTGGCCCTCGGCGGGCTGGGTAGCAGGAGTTGACGAAGGAGGTGTGGCCTTTCAAGCGCTTTATCCTCTCACCTGTTTCACTGTCCCACACACCTACAGTTTTGTCTGTGCTCGCTGAAAACAGCATGCTAACGCGCGCACACACACACACACACAAAAAATAACTTAATCAGCTGTTCAACAATCATCAAATGAAAATACTTATCAATGAGACCAACAGATGCAAGAAATTGTGTTTCTGTGTGCTGAATGTTGCTCTCTAATGCTCAGGTAATGCCATTTATTTCTGTCTGTCTGTGTTCCTTATAGCTGTGGTCTATTAGGATTTTTAGATTTCCTACTGTGATTTTGGTTATTAATAACAAGCAGTATTACATACCTGCCATCTGTGTTATAATGCAATTCCATCACTGCTCCACTGTGACCCTTCAGTGTGGCGAAGTTCTCGCAATCTCCATACACATTCCACATCACTGAAGACCGCATGACAAGTCAGTAATGGAAACGCAAAACTCAGGGAAAATCTGGATGCAAATGTACATACATCTTTGGCATTACATTGCAAGTGAAATATTGAATGTGAGGGTTTACTACTTACATATGAGCCTGTCAAATCCAGAGGAGGCCAATGTGGCTCCATTAGGGTGGAATTTGCAACAGTATACCTCTCCTTCGTGGCCGGACATAAGCATTATGGGAGCCTGAAGACTGGAGCTGCGTGGAGGACCCTACGGTAGTAGGATTAGACCAGTCATTATTGTGGCATTATGTGCTTGACTTGACTTACCCAGTACTTACCTACGTCCATTTTGTTAGTACCGGTAGGCTAAGTTAGTACGAACACGTCCTACAATTGCTAAGTGATCAGTTATATCTATTTGCTGGAGATCACTCATGATATTTAAATGTGTTTGTGACTAACAACAGTAATCAATGTAAAGCTACTGACCAAACCCCCCATTTTATAGTACGTTTGACGTCTTCACATACCATCGCCACGAGTTGTTGGGACTGAGCAGCAGCGACCAGCTCAGTTCGGGGCCGCTTGACACCCGTGGCCACCACGGCCATATCTGCAGCTCTCTTCTTTTGGTCGATCATTACTGCTTGATGCGTCAAATCACTCGATACACCAATATTTCGATTGGAATTCACCTAATAAACCAGCTTCCTTCAGAGAGAAACGAAGAGCTACCATACACCAACGAAGAACAACAACATCTACTTCCGTTAATTATGTTTCTTCTGATTGGTTCAGCTTTGCAATGACAGCAATGATTGGCTAGTGATGTTGACAAACTTTGTTGCACCGGATGTAATACCAAATCGAATTTGTAAACACGCAAGGTAATGTAAAATTAAACGATTTTTACACACACAGGCACAGTGTGCGTTTGTTAAAATTGTTTACTATATGTATACCTGTTAGAACATACATTACTTATCCGTGTTTTATTTTTTATGTGAATTTGAAGCAGCGTTAGGCTAACGCCAAGCTAGTCAGTCTGCGGTGTGAGCTGGTGCTAACGAAAGAAGTGCATGAAGCATTCTCACAATATGGGCACAACCAGTAGCCTAGCCTACCTCAATAAGCTAAATAAATAAATAAAATGTTATACTGCAGACATCATACCATTTAAATGTCTAAATGTTTAAATGTTAAATGTACACTTTGGATTTTAACTGACAAAGAATGTACATATGTACGGTATACTCTTCCAAATGGACTTTCCAAGGGTTCATATTTAAAAAACGCCCTATAAATTAAATATATAAAACGTGTTTAACCCTGTATACCATTAAAATAAAATGAATGTTGTATCTGTAATATATGTACCGTTATGTATTTGATATTTAAATCCACCGACAGAACAGTATATTTTAATTGTATCCCACAATATTAGTACCGTATAGGTTTGCTCAATGAGAACTATTAGCAAACCATCCAGGCTCTGCTATTGGTCACTGTTAAATTGTGTGGTAGTAGAAGGTATTCTTATGCTTTTGTCCACTGCATTGATTGATTGAATACTTTTGCCCTAAACTATATAACATTTAAAAAAATGATCTAAATAATAATTGTTCTCTCTTGTTTTAATAGTTTCAGACCATAATTCGTACTTCCTTTGGTCACAATGTCTGATTCGGACGGCCCACCACCAGAACCCGCTGGGTTAGAAGGTCTCCCACCGATCTACAGCATTGCCAAAGGAGAGGTGGTCTCTGTACAAACATATGGTGCCTTTGTCCGTTTGCCTGGCTACAAGAAAGAAGGTTGGGAAAAACTTGTTTCTGTGCTTGAGTCATTCTTTAGTTTTTGTTTGTTTGTTGCATTACACCAAAAAAACATCTCTCCCGTGCCCATGAAGGTTTGGTACATGTGAGTGAGATGTCGTCCTCACGTATTGAGAATGCATCAGAAGTCGTTGATGTGGGGGAGCAAGTGTGGATCAAAGTCATCGGGAGAGAGGTACAAACACTTGCTTGTGTGGAACATCCACTTTAAGGGTCATGTAGAGATTGTGTTACATTAAATTACCTATATCATTAAATATTGAATTAAAGAAATCAATATGTGAGTGTGAATAATATCAGCTAGATTCATCCTACAGCTCTCAACTTGTTTGGACCCATGGCTCCCAAACTGAATTGGTTCAGCTAGGAACTATTATTTTAATGACGTACTACAAATATAATTAAACAAACACTATAAACTACAAACACCATTGAAAACATATATGTATATGTTTTCTTGAAACCCCCGGTTGAGAACCACTGGTATAAAGTAAAGTAAAATTGTGCATTCCACATTTTCTAGAATATATAAAATGCTATAATATTCTACCAGTAGCTATACACATTTCACATCAGAAGGCGATAGAAAGGGGTGATATGTGTTTAATATGACTGTAATTATCCCTTGTTTCTCAGATTCGCGATGATAAGGTGAAGCTATCCTTCTCAATGAAAGCTGTCAATCAGGGAACGGGGCGGGATCTAGACCCCAACAACGTTATGGCAGAGTAAGTCCTTACGTGTGTGTGTGTGTGTGTGTGTGTGTGTGTGTGTGTGTGTGTGTGTGTGTGTTAAATCGTCACTGTGTTCTATTGTAGACAGGACGAACGACGTAGAAGGAACTTCAGAGACCACACAGGAAGGAGGATCACACTGGAAGCAGTTCTGAACACAACATGCTCCAAGTGTGGCTGCAAGGGTCTGTACCAGCATTTAAGATTAGACATAAATGACCTACGTAACTCACTATATTCTGTCTTGTATTCATGTAGCCATTAATGATATTATTAATTTCTCTGGTTAGGTCATTTTACTAAGGACTGTTTCTCTGCCCCTGGGCTGCAATATGCTCTTCTGCCTGACGAGGGCGAAGAAGAGCCAGCACCCACCATCATTCCACCGCAGCAAGTCTCTGAGAAGAAAAAGAAGAAGAAAAAGGTGCAGTTCTCTTTTTTTTAATCTTACTTGTGGCTTTTGTTACATGACTGTGTGTGGGAGTGCTGTTTTGTCATCTCATAACTGTCTTCCATCTTCTTTCTAAACTCTGAGGGAGTATTACAATGCAGCAGCTGTTTCCATCTGGGTCATAGCACATCAGCAGAAACACTGGAATAGCAGTGAAGGTTCAACGGACAGCATTAGATTTGTGGAAAGGGCGGGGGGGGGTGCTTCATTCTTTTATGCAGATCAGAACGACCCAGCGTTCCATGAAAGTCAATGAGGAAATCTATGGATTATAAGAGACCAGAAGCATTGTTGCTTCCATTGACATGCATTACTGTGCATCTTGTCTATCTTGTTATTATTCCAATATCTTTGATATCAAATGACCGTCTTGTCTGCATGCAGTGTTACGTAATAACACACCGTGATTCTGGTGATAACATGCAATATAATTACATTTGAATTCTGCTTTTGTGTTGAGGCGGAGAATAAGCCAAGTAACTTTAAATTATTCCTTTGAACTCATCTGCCCTCTAGGAGAAGAAAATAAAGAAGAAGAGGAAGAGGGAGAGGAAGGAGTCAGAAGGTGACGGCAGCTGCAGTAGCGACGGGGCGCAGGGAGCGCATAACGCCAAGAGGGGGCGCCACGACCGCAATCACGACAAAGAGGACAGAAAGAAGAAGAAACACAAGAAGCACAAATCGCACAAACACACCTGAGAAGATACACCCCACACACACACTTTCACAAGTAGTCAGAAACAGAGTGAAAGTCAGAAGTGTACATCTATAGTTTGGGAAGTCCCCTTGCCACTAACGGTTTTTCTTTTCTTATTATTTTCCTTCCCTGAACTTGAGTAATGAATGAATGTGTTAAGACACCCTTCTGATGTTTCACAGAGCAAAGAGGAGCATAGTAATAGTGAACTGATCAAATATAAATCAGGGTATTGTAACCATTTGCCCTTAACCCTCGCGCTGTACTATGCGTCAAAATGACCCGGTGCACTTGCCAGTAGAGGGCAGCAACCACAACACGGACATATGACATTCGGCGGTTTGCTCCCTCTGCTGCTGGTCTGCTGAAATGCCTTAGGACAGCGCGAGGGTTAAGCAAACAAGGTCCCTCCCACATTTCAGCTCTGCAGACCTCAAGTAACCCGATAGGTGTAACCAATATGGCAGCAGATAGTTAGTGCTGCTGGAAGTCCAGATAGATAGTGTTTACACCTGTCTGGTTTCCTATGGTCTATGAAATCCATTAGGCGGAGTTGGAGACACATCCTCTAATGTGGAGAAATGAATGATCCTATACACGGGTGAGCACACACCCACACACATGAAATGGTAGACATGATAGACAGAGATAAGAATAAGATGAATAAAAACTGTTGACAGGAAATTCACACTGCTGATATCCTGCTCCTTATTGTGTGTCTGTGTGTCTTACCTCTGTAGTCAGCGGAGGTCTGATCACACTACTTGGACCACTTCCTGCATGTCAACTGTTTACCCGCATTAAAACAATTCTAACAATCAGTTGGCTTTCAGATCTCTTTCTGGAATAATGCTATAGAAGGAAATGTGGCCCAGGGGGCCAACACAAACAGATGGACTCATTGTCAAAGTATCACTGCACTTCTGTTAAGTGTACAGGTTGGCTTTCCATTGTCATGTGGAGCACTAGAACTTTAAAATACTGTTTTAATAAATAAATTGTACGTACTAATGTGTTAAATTAATATTTATAAATGTTTATATTTTTTACAGTGGAAGCAGGTATCCTGTCATACCGATAGAGTAGTTGATATGGCAAGACGATGCTTAATGTTAATTTCTCAGAATTAAAAAACGCAAAACTAGTGTTTGATGCATTATGTAACATGATTCTAGTAAAAAGTTACCGGAGTGAAATTAAATGATCTTTGCCACCTGTACCAAGTTAGAGCCACGCAGAAAGCTCAGATCATCTTCCAGGACTCACAGCACCCCCTATATAGAGAGTTTACACTGCTGCCCTCATGGCGGAGGTTCCATCAACCTAAGGGTTCTACTAACAGATACTGGAGGACTTTTATCCAAAGGGCTGTTGGTTTTTAAAAATAAAATGGCACTAGCACTCCTTTTTTATCAAATGCTTTTACTTATCCTTCTTCAGAGACATTTTATTTGATTATTCTAGTGATACATGTAGTGATGTTAGCTAATGTGGAGGCCTAAGCCATATTGCCCCTCGTGGACATTAAAGTTGTACTCTACTCTCTACATTTACTTTTTTAGTTATTTACATTATTATTATTTATAATTTTGCATATTGGAGCAAGAAGCAAAACATACTCAAAGTTGAATGCATTTTCATTTTAAAATGATATACTGTATTTATTAGTAACATTATAAAATAAGCATGCCTATTCGCTCCTAGCAAGGGATAGAGTTTTGACATATTTCCCAAAGACAGACAACATATGTTTCTAGTAACTGATTCAATACATGGAAAACAGTATACATTAACCTCTGAACTGTTTCCAATTTAATGAGGCCTAATCAAATGTTGACAGCAGCACACAGTTCAGCGCTAACAGTGTGATGAACATGTTTATGTTTCAGGATCCACAAACTGCAACCACAGCTTAGTTTCTATTTCATGGACTAGCTGGACCATTGCCATTGCATTAGTGTTGTATGCAATATCAAGTAGCTCAGTTCAGACTGAGTTGATGTTGTGACAGCATGGGTCAAAAGTGACTTCTCTCATGCTGGTTCAGTTTCCCATCTCTCACCCCGTCCCTGGTTGGCTGCCACCCAGTGTCAAACACGACACCGGTGTACAGCGGAAGGGATTTTGCCTAGTTTAGAACACGCAGTGACATCGCAGCCACTACAACAAATGCAGACACAAACATATCCTTATGTGAAAATATTATTCACACACCAGGCTAAAGGCAACATCTACATAGTTTGAAGCGTGCACATACACACACCAGGAACTGCAGAACTGTTCAAAGCCTATAATTAATGTCACCGTGTCCTGTAAATCAAATGTGTTCACATGTACTCTGGTCTGTATGTTACTGTCACACTATTTAGCTCTGGTTTTCTCTACATGCTGCTCACAAGCACACTATAGTGTTTTGACTTAGCATAGAAACTGCAGGCATGTCATATTGAAACTTTAGTAGCACAATTATGCCATCCTACATTTAAGTATGGAACACAAAGGTCAGATTATGAATACGGTACAAGAAACATTGCTACTGAGAAGCTGACTGAAGAGAATATCATAAATATGTGTAAATATATTGCATGGTGCGTTGTGAAGTGTACCTGACTCATTTCCATGTCTTTATCTGTCTTTTTCTGCCCTGAACAGTATTTAAATTGATTTATTTGACTATGTTTTACATAAGAATTAACTGCCCTAACATCACACAAAGTTATAAAATAATCCCATCTCCACAGACTTTCCAAATCACTGGACATTTATTTTCCTATACCTTTACGGTCTAGAAAACATACAATTCTGCTGCATTACCAGGACTGAAGCGATCAAGCACAAAACATTGTGGAGCACAAAAATAAAAACAAAACGCATATTGGAATTTATTAACCATTTCATAGCATAAGGAACATCAGTACGTGAAGAAGAAGTAGTTTGGGGATGGTCGTAAGAATCAGACTTGAGGAATGGGCTTCACCCACACTAGGTGGGTATGTTTTGGTAACAATATAGTGCACGTTGACTCATGTAACTTGGCTAATCGTTGGGGGCGGGGGGGGGGGGGTCACACAGCCTTCTGATATGGGCGTGTGGATACTACATCTCCCATCGTCAGCGTCTGGAGGAGGGAGCAAGAAGAGGTTTAGAACTAATGTCCACGCATACACACAGACATAAATTCACATTCATTTGTCCTAAGCACCTCACCAGTGTGAGGGCGTTGCCATCGACTTCCCTGACCAGGGTGGTCTCTTTGCCGTCCCACTTCTGGGTGTGGACCAGCTTAGCTCCATCCATTGTCACCAGGGACTAAATACCAACAGACAGATGACATGCCACATACTGGTTCTCATTTCACCCCAATGGCATAGAACATCATATATCTGCACAGTATTCTTGTTACACATATGAACAGACGGCTGAATTAACACCAACGCACATGGGTTGTATTGTATTTGTACCAAAAGAAAAATATATATCTGTCTGTCTCACAATCCACTATTTTCATTCTTTCCCCCTCACCAGCCTCCCTCTTATGCCCTGTGTTGCATTTAACCCTCATAACCTTAAACCCCCCCCCCCATTCCCAAGTCTAAAAATCTCATTCTCATTTTGTGGTTACAGAGTGGTGCTAATCCATCATCCACTGACACTAACCTCTAACCCCTGACCCCTGACCCAACCTCTTGAATAAAATCACAACGTAATGACAAACGGGCAAAGCACAATCCTCAGCATGGATGGACTTTGATGGATTACAGAAACAATGCCCATCATCCATTCATCACCATTACAATACATTATTTTATATACATTTGTATGTAAATATTTGTTTCGTAATTTTTTTTAGTGGCTGGTGCGTTTCACATGACAAAATGAATTGAAACACAGCTGCTAAAATGTGTTCCTGTGCCCCTTTGCCGTACCTTGACTTTCCTGTCGTCGGCGGTGGTCTCGTCAAACTCCTCATCCAGTTTGAACTTGATCTCTGTGCTCTTGAAGGTGCTCTGAGTCTGCAGAATCACCGTGTCGCCGTCCATAGAGATGATAGTGGTGGGCTTGGTCATGCAGCCGATCTGGCGTGTGGCAAAGCCGACACCTGCGGGACGCAGAGAATTGTGTGAACTGTGAGAGACGTTTGCTAGGCTACACTCAATGTTTTAATAAATCAATGAAAACATTAGAATATACTGTAATAAAGATAAAATACTCACAAATCAAACATATTCCCATATTCCCTTTTAGTCATCTGTGATTCTTTAATTATATTATTTCATTAATAGTAAAAAGAGGTTATTATAACCATTCTATAACCATATTGTTGTAGCCATTGCAGAAAGCTGCATCATTGTTCAACAAATGACAGCACTTACAATACAATAAAACACACTAGCCACTGATCCGCCTTTGACAGACACACACACCCTAATCTCTATTTGTCAACTCCAAACATGCAGGATGTTCTTCAAATGCCACACAGTCCCTATTGACCCACCTGTGTGTCAGGACCGGCTCATATTTGTGCAAATGATTACGTGCTGTACTTTGTATACTCTGCTCATGTGTATGTGAATGTGTGTGAAATAGATAGTGTCCAGACTAGAGTAGGAGGATAGTTCCTTTACTGGACAGCTTTGGCTTACACCCCCTTCAATCAAAGTAGCAGCTCCACTTATCTTTGCAACAGTTCTCTCTCCCAGGGCCAAAACTGCCATACCCACACTATCAGTGTGTGTGTGTGTGTGTGTGTGTGTGTGTGTGTCTGTGTTCGCCTGAGTGATCAAGGGGATCAAGGTCAGGGGTGGAGGGGTCTATGGATTCTATGGTGGCCAGAGCAGATGTGAGAGTGCAGTATGGCTCAGTTCATACACAATATATAAGTAGTGAGTACCCCCCACGGACGGCTAGTGGAATTCTCCATGGTTGTGAAATTCCACGCATGCCTCTTAACCCATCACACACCAAACAGCATAAGATACTTCATTTCCCACCATACATTGTTCCTCTATTCGTTTCGGTCTATCTACAGCACATTGTTAATATTCTACCCCTCCCATTAGAAACATCTAACAATGAAAACCTTTTAGCTAATCACACCCCCACTTGCTTGTGCATGCATGTCACATGTACGCGCGCGCGCGCGCGCACACACAGACACACACACACACACACATAGAAGAGCTGTGAGTTTTCCCACAGCAGGGGTAATTTATTCCTAGAAGATCCCAACCCCCCATCCGCCCGCCCTATATTCCCAGGCAGCACATGCGTTCTCCTATTATCTGATCTATCTATCTAATCTATTCGATCTATTATCTCTATCTCCTACTCTCTCTCCGCCCATGTTCTGCGGTTTTCATCACATTTCTACTTAGGCCCAGTGGCCCACTATATTTTCGTACCTCCCACGCACTGTTTATTTTTCCCACTACATGATTGAACCTGGCGTTTAAAACACAAAAACGTTTAACCGTTTGTCGTTGTAACACCCCTTTCACGTGTGCGCACACCTACATTAGTAGGCTATGGTGCACCCTGCATCCTCTACAATAGCGCTCACACACACACACAACCACACGCACTTACCAATCGCTTTCATGTATTCGTCGAAGTCCTTGCTTTCCTTGAGGTTCCACGTGCCAACGAATGCTTCAGCCATATCTGCAGCGGTGAGTCGGAATGAGAGTGCTTGAATGAAATAAAGAGCAGTACGGGCAGTGAGGAAAAGGACCCGACAGAATCACCCAGGGAGGGAAGTGAGAATGACGGAGTCAGATGATTGAAGCACAAGCTAGCTGAGTGAAGTGCGCTCCGACTGGCTGGATATATACCGCCTGTTCGTGATGTCATCTGGCAGTGCATAGAGGAGAAGGGAGGGGTGAAGTACAGGGGAGCAATGGGGTGGGGGGGGTCGATTGTTTGGCGGAGAAGAGGGGGGAGGAGAGACAGAAACAGGGCCACGCTAACGGTAGCCTACTCTGACGAGAAAGGAAGTACGAGTTGGAGGAGTTTTAGGGGCCAAGAAACCAGCGCGGGAGGTCATCGATAGAACCTATTGGAAGAAATATCTGCTAAACACACTCTATGTTCACACCCCTCTTCTGTTTTCCCCTTTGTTAATTGACCTCTGACTGAGTCTCCTCCTCCCATTGACCTCTAGATAACAAGGGAGGGGGAACATGCTCATGCGCAATGACCTTACAAATGTTTGAAGGCTTGAGTGTGTGTGTCTGTGTTTGCATGCCTGTGAGCTGGTAGGTCAGTGTGAGACACACTGACCTACCAGCTCAGTCACCTGACAGCCATCCATGTCCACAGAGTAGCGCTTATCACGTTTCTCACCACTGTCTGTCACGCTGGGTGATGAAATCCTTCTCTTACAGTGTAGTTCCCTACCTAACCCCATCCCCCATGTGGAATGTATTGTGTCTAAACTGCACATGACTGTGTGTGCAAATGGATTTGTTCTCTGTGTGTGTGGTGTGTGTGAGTGCATGCGTGAGTGTGTGTGTGTGTGTGTGTGTGTGTGTGTGTGTGTGTGTGTGTGTGTGTTTGTGAGAGCAGGGGGGG
>JAOEGT010050887.1:0-18333 GCA_025447795.1 Speoplatyrhinus poulsoni | reverse complement strand
ATGCGCTGTATCCTACGGACCACAGCCAGAGAAGAAGACATGCACTGTGTCCTACGGACCACAGCCAGAGAAGAAGAAGACATGCGCTGTATCCTACGGACCACAGCCAGAGAAGAAGACATGCACTGTGTCCTACGGACCACAGCCAGAGAAGAAGACACATCAGTGAAGAGCAACAACAAACACTAATGTGAACCTAATGCACTGTGTCCTGCGGACTACAGCCAGAGAAGAAGAAGACATGCACTGTGTCCTACGGACCACAGCCAGAGAAGAAGACATGCACTGTGTCCTACGGATCACAGCCAGAGAAGAAGACACATCAGTGAAGAGCAACAACAAACACTAATGTGAACCTAATGCACTGTGTCCTGCGGACTACAGCCAGAGAAGAAGAAGACATGCACTGTGTCCTACGGACTAAAGCCAGAGAAGACGACAAACACTAATGTGAACCTAATGCACTGTATCCTACGGACTACAACCAGAGAAGAAGAAGAAGACAAACATTAATGTAAACGTTATGCACCATATTCTACGGACTACAAGCTAATTGCTTGCCAAAATACTGTACTTTACTTGGACAGAGACAGGAATAATAGTTGATGTCCTTTAACTAATGACCTACTAACTAGAAATAACAGTAATGTTACAAGTAATGCGCAGTATTCTATGAACTACAAATCGCACCCGAGTATTTAGCTGCTTGCAATAATAGTGTACTACATAAAGTACAGTATTATTGCCATTATATATAACAGGAAGAAAAGTTGACAGCTTTTAGCTATTAACCTACTAACGAGGAATAATAGGAATAACAGGAAAAATAACTGGGTGAAGTAATGCACCGTCATGTATGGCTCACCGCAGTATTTAATTGCAATCGTGTACTAGACACTGCTGAGTGCCTATGGCAACACAATTTTATGTTTTGGCCACCAATAATGCACAGCCAGTGACATTGTTTACTATTTTACCCAAGCACTACATTCAGAACTAATGGAATAATTTTTATTTTTTATTCTGCAGCAAACCGTTCCATATTTTCAGGCCATGCGTGGTATATTTAGTTGTCTGTATGCTGCGTATTGAACACTCTGCCTCCTTAGCAATAAGGAGACCCGCCCACTTAAGAGACCAGAACTGCTCAACATTAACTCCCACAGAAATGCATGACGCTGCTCTCTGTTATATTCTAACAGCTTTGCTCCCATAGAGATGCATGATGTTGCTCTGTGTTATATTCTAACAGCTTTGGTTTCATGTTTGCTCCCATAGAGATGCATCTGTTAAATTTTAATACTTTTGCTCCCATAGAGATGCTTGACATTGCTCTGTTATATTCTACCAGCTTTGCTCCCATAGAGATGCATGATATTGCTCCATCTCTGCTATATTCTACCATATTTGAACCATAGAGATGCACGACATTGCTCTCTCTAGTTCTAGTATACTATCTCCCATAGAGATGTAATACATTAGAGGACTGCATTTTGATTAGGATTCCACAGGACCCAACAGAAACCTTGCTGTGTGTCCGGTGATGCTTACGAGATGACAGTGGATGGGTTCCTGTTGATCCTTAAAAGTCGTAACAGTATTTTTACTGTACATGGTAATAAATCCTGCATGAACCACCACCTAAGGCCCCGGGCACACGGCAAACGACCCGCTCGTCGCCCCCTTCGCTTTGTAGCGGAAAACCGTTTGCTTGTTTACATTCAAGGCTTTTGTTCCCTAGGTATCCCTCTCATATATTTCCCCACCCGAAATGTCAGTCTACGATATCTTCTACGATAGCTTCCCACGACCGTTACTTCGCTCGTCGTCGGTTCAAGTCGCTGAATCTCGCTGGCTTTCATTTGTCTCTCGTCGTTGCTAGTCGCTCGCAGTGTGTCTGGGGGGCTTAAGCATGAGGACGACAGTCTAACCCCCAGGGCCACAGGGCTCTACCCTGCATTGCTCCCTCTCTGTGCCGTTCCCACATCTCTGGCAGTACCTTCCCACCCTGAGCATGACGTCAGAGCAAGATGGCTGCCGTGTGAATAAGCAGTACTAGTGGTGCACCTTATCTAAGAATTGTACTAACAACTCTGCCCTCAATATCATATTATATCTATAGCTGGTAAGAAAATGTATCTAAAAACAGCTGCCATTTTGAAAAACAGCTGCCATGACCAATGTATTGAAATTCCCCGATGGCTCAATATCCAAATGATGGTGCAGCCATTGATATGTTTTTAGCACAAGCTGCCCGGTCATCTGCGCCCCCATACCTTCCACAGCTCCTCCAGCTTGTTGATCTGCTGGGCGGTGATCTGCCGCGCCCGGAGCTGCTCCTGCTCCGAGGGGATCTTCACCAGCCAGGACAGGAAGCAGCGGTCCTGTATGAGCGGCTGCCACTGGGAGCTGTCCCAGTTGATGTCCTTCAGGCTGCTCTGACTGGCACACGGCTGTCTGTGAATCGCCACGACAACAGGACAGGACTCAGCACCCAAACAAATAATAATAATACACTTTGTTGTCCAGCACGTGCAGACATGGGATGATATGAAAGGTCCACGGCACATTTGGCCATTTGCTATTAACGATATTATCTCGATAATGATCAAAATATGCCTTAAAAAATACATTTAAAAAAAAAAAAAAAAGTATACTAAAAACATACTGGAATCACTTTCTTACATTTCGTTTAAGAAACACTTAATTAAATCATAGGATGCCTAATGTATAACTATTTAGTTGTTCCTTTGTTGTGAAGCTGGTATTTCAACAAATCCCATTCATCTTTATGTGGGGGAAACAATGGGCAGGTTGAGCCTTTAGCCATTAACTTGAAAGATGCAGGTAAATAAATAAATCAGGAAATCAATATAATGAGTGTACGAGTGAGCTAGACAGCTTTTTCTTGATTATCCAGATACGAATATTCACAACAATAAAATTATCTTCAGTATTTTTATCCCGATAAACCACTGTATATTGTCACATAACTAATCACAGTGAAAAACAATGTTCTTATGTTGTGGCTCATAACAGCACTGAAAACATACACACAAGAAATATGCAGATAAAATGTCATTAAACACAAGTCGTTAGCTGCGCTTACACAGAGCCTAATACTCCGACTGGAAACAGTTTAAATGCACCATATAAAAACCACCACAATCGGAATGGAAAAGTCCAAACCTATTAAAATTTCATTCAAGCAATTTCTGACCACTGGATTAATTAATAACTGATTTCATAGCCTGGCTACACCCGACTATTGCTCTCAGATCAATTCCTATAAACGGCTCTCCGTTTTCGCTAAGATTAGTCTGGAAACCCTGATTGATTCGGTGTGGGGGGGGGCTTTAAACCCATTATGCTGACCAGAATAACAGAGTGTTCCATGCAAGTCAATGGGGAGGTCCACGGATTTAACCATATTATTGCCCATTGTATTTCTCTTTCAGTCTCCACAGTTGGTGACACGTTCACTTAAAGAGACCAAAAGGGCTAAAATTTGTGCTTCCATTGAAATGCATTACGGTGCTCTTATCTTGTTGTTATTCAAATATCTTCAATATAGATTTCAGCCAGTTGGGGGGCAGGGGGAAGGGGGCTACCTGCACAGCAGCACCACCACAGAGTCCGCCTTGGCGGGAATGAAGCCCAGCAGGAAGACGTTGCGGCAGCCGCAGTTGTAGCACTCCAGCACGGTCTCCCCCAGGGGGCCATCTTTGTGCAGGGTCACCTCCTTGGACTTGGCCCTCACCAGGTGGTTCACAATGTGGCTGGAGTGCAAAACAAGCAAAGAATGATCCACCGTTCATACGCAGCCCTAGTTACACACAAAGTGGCACAGACCGCACCACAAAACACTATCCCAGCAGTGGCAGTAGATGTTTTGGGGAGGGAGGAGCTTCTGAAGTAGCACACTATGACATTGAAGAGAAATGTGTTCTTGCACAAACAATCTTTCTACAGAATCACTGACTACACCTTTAAAGCAGCCTTGTATTCACCACAGACTTACAGAACAACAAGAACTTGTGGAAAAACAAAAACAACACTGCAATGAAATGACTTCTATTGAGTGTCGAGAAGATACTATAAGATTTGCATGAGAAACAGGTCCGTCAGTTCTCACACCACAAGCCGAGAGAGCCTTTTGTTTCACTCAGATAAAACACATTTAAAATTTGCAATTCACAGCTCTAAATGCATCACAGTGGCAATTTAAACAATGACCGGTACCAGAAAACAATTCAAATGTATGCTACATTCGAAGGACCGTTTAGCAGGCTGTGATTATTATACTCATACATACTACATATTTATTGTGACAAGCATAGTCTGTCAATGTCACAAAAATAAATATATCCCCATATAGGTATGCAACATGTGATAAGGGAGTGATTTCCTATTTATTTAGGTTCATAGCATTTCTTTCAGAGGAAGGAAGAGGATTATGAGTCTGGCATTTTTAATTCAGATGTATCATCCTTAATAGAAAGGAATGTAAATGTAATGTTATTACCGTGTGAAAAACAAGTGACCTAATTGTTGGGAGAATAAGGGGAGAATATGGTGAGCCGGGCGTGGGGATTTAGATAGACACTAAATGTGTACAACACCAACACATCACATTTTCCCTGGCTGGAAACCAACCTGCCCGACGTGTTTCCGCGGCCGTTACAAAACCACTTCTTGCTGGTGTTGCAGAAGACAACACATGCTGGGTCATGAATCCCACAGTAACTGAAACAGTAGAAATGAGAGAAAATCATACAACAGTTTCAACTAGATGCTTCAAGCACGTTCTAACTAGCGGTAGGCGAATGAACCAACCAAGCCCGGTGATAACGAACGAGCATTTATAGTTTACCTGCAGGCGTGAACAGGAAGATCCTTGGTGTAGTACGTATCTTCTTCATCCTCCTCAAAGTTCAACTCGGCCAGAAGCTGACTGGCCTTCACAACGGAGTCATCTCCATTCTGCAACACGCCGTCGGGGCCATTCACCTACCAAGACGGTTTGTGACGAGTGAACACACACAGTGTCAACATCATGGTGACGGCTCTTCCACTGTTAGCTGTCCGGACGCAACATTGCAGTATAATAAATAAACTACTAGTCACCCAGAGACACGCGTAACATTTGATTTTACACTAGGCAACAATCTCGCCGACTATCGTGGCAATAAATATCGTGCTGCCATGCAAATTGCCAATATTATTGTGTCAGTAACATGCTAGCTACAGCGCATTAGCCGTATGCGCTAGTTAGCCAGCCAGGTGCTTGGTAACCGCACGGAGGAAACGCATCGGGCTAGCTGGAGTTAGCCAGCGATGTTGTTGATTCGCGCGTTGTCAGCGCTATTTAAAACGTATTCTTATACAGAATCGACTGACCTGGTTGTCGAGCTGGCTCTGGGTCTGGCCTTGAGTCTGGGTCTGGCTCGGCAGGGTAAAGTCGGTGAATTCGTACTCGGAACCCTGGGTGTCCGCTCCCAGCAGCTCCGCTTCCTCGGTGTCCAGGAACGTGAGAGTCTGCGAGCTCGGCCCGTACGCCTCAACGCTCATTTTCTCCACACAGTACGAGCAGAACTTGACGCTTTGCTCTGTTTCAGATAAGTCCTCGACAAAATGTCGCTATTCCCGACCCGCAACACGAAGCACTGAAGACGAACGCGAAGTAACGGAGACTTGACAACACAAGGCGCCAGAGCCTCGACTCCCACTCAAAATGATGACGTAACACCCTGTTTCGTATATCTAATGCAGGAGCACATTTAGAGGCGCGTCCGTGACGTGCACACACAGCATATTACACTAATAAACACGTATATTTTGTTATTCACAAGTTAACTGGCTTTTAAAATGATCACCAGTACAATATACTGTTTTAATTGCGTCTTAATCCTGTCGACCTTTGTATGTTGGTATGTTCTACATATTTTACAACGTTTCATAGAAGCACACACAACTTCGTGAATCGTGAAATACGGCAAATAACTGTATTTCTTGCTGCATACATCATGATTACCAGGGTTTGGATTAGTTACATGTAACTGGTTACAAAAAAGTTACTGCAATCCAATATATATAATATATAATATGCAATATTACCAGCTAAAATAGTGGAATCAGATAGTTTTTTATTAGATGATTACTTCTAGACTACTATCAAATTTTAAAAGGATATTTGCAGTACAAAAAATGCATACAACAAAAACATGTAATGTCACTGCTCTCACTAGCCCTCTAGTTAAACAATTATCAAATAATCCCAAGGAGAAGCTGATGCCGTTTGTAGCGTTTACCACTACAACCTAACCTACCCAACCCTGCTGATGACTTAGTAGTAGCATTCATAATAGTGTAACTGCACCCCAGCACTGAGCCTGACTCCACCCACTTCAATAGGCCTGACCTCCATTAACATTAACATTTAGCATTTGATGAGGTACTAAGTGTACCATTGAAAACCAGCCAGGTCCTGGTCTGATATTTAACGGACATGACATGTAGTTGTAGTTGTAAAAACAGTAATCATGTCAATAATAACACCAGCATTGATGTGTCTCATCACAGATCGATGCAATTACTTCATTAACAGCTAAAAAAACAAATTTTATGTAATATGTAAAGTAAATGTGCAAATGCATTTGTGCATGTCTTTACAAATGACTACAAATTAAGGACATTGTTAATTCTGTGATGTAATCACATATCTACAAACTTGCAAAAACACAGAGATTTCATTAGTTCATCAAATTACTAATAAAAATCAGTTAGTTAAAGCATTTTGATTCCCTGAGGTAAAACATGATTAAAAGTGTGAATATGTTTCACACTTTAAATACTTTAATTTAAAAGTAGTTTTTCTACACAGATGAAAATAAGATGAGGACCTGAGAGATGACATACAAACAAGATGAGGGGGCTGAGACTATAATTACTAAACAATACTACCAGGAACTGACTAGAGAATCTAGATCGGAAATAAAACAGGAACTGCTAAAAATACAGTCACGCCAATAGCACGAAAAACAGCATGGTGGTCTATCCAAATAAACATGATCATAAACAAGGATCAACTTCATATGTTTATACTGATAGTAACAGCTACTATAATCCAATAATCAATGCTGAAAATACAGCAGTATAGTGTTATTGTTATTTGTATACGATTATAAATCTATTTGCAAATGTAAAAAAAAAGGCTACAATTTACACAACAATCCACACACATGCACGCACGCACACACAAGCTATTGATTGTGTGTACACCTATGCAGATGCTGAAGAATGGTATCACATACAGTAGTAGTGTGTAATATGCCCACACACTAGAACCAAATAAAGTTGGGAATAATATCAGTTCATTAGGCTGAAAATAGCAGCAAAATAGACTGATGCGAGCAGATATTACTGTTAAAAAATAGATATAAAATAATGTTTTTAAACACATTTTGTTCTCATTATGTATGCGTTTCAGTGGCGTGCAAAAGTCCTCAACCTCTTGGTTATGCAGGGAAAGACCAAATATTTCCAGAGTCTTTCACAGTAAGTCACAAGTGCACGAATATATATTCGCCTGCCAACCAAAATAACAAAAGTAATTGCTTCTTTCATCTGTACTTGGCAGCCTTGTGGGTGTGCCAACGCCCGAGCAGATGCATTTATACCTTGTTGACCTGGTTGACCCCACCACCTCCCCCAATTAACCTTACCCATGTGACCCAGGCTTCTCACTAGCGTACTAACTGGGGCTAGTTGAGGCACTATTGTGCTATTGAGACACTAGCATGCTAGCTGGCGCTAGTGAAACTAGCATGTTAGCTTGTCCTTGTGTCTCACTAGCATGCTAGCTGGTGCTAGTTGAGGCACTATTGTGCTATTGAGACACTAGCATGCTAGCTGGCGCTAGTGAAACTAGTATGATAGCTTGTCCTTGTGTCTCACTAGCATGCTAGCTGGTGCTAGTTGAGGCACTATTGTGCTAGTGAGACACTAGCATGCTAGCTTGCACTAGTTTCTCACTAGCATGCTAGCTGGTGCTACTGTCTCAATAGTGTGCTAGCTGGCGCTAGTGAAATTAGCGCGCCGGTGTCTCACTAGCACGCTAGCTTCCGCATGTTGTGCTGGCGCTGGTGGCAGCAGTTGCGCTGGTTCTCCACGTGGCTCTCTATCTGCTTCAGCATCTCCCTCACGACGGCCTGCAGGGCCCTGCCCAGCTCCTGCCGGCTGTAGGGCCTCTTCAGGGGCGGTACGTGAACAAAGGCGGCGCGCCCCGCCCCCAGGTACAGGGACGTGTAGTAGGTGTAGTCGCACAGATACCTGGCGGAGGGAAGGCAGGTGTGTGAAATCAAAATCCCTTAAAGACAAGCGCCGCTGGTTCACAACGGTACACTGCGTCCGCTCATTCGCCATCAAATTCAAATGTTAATGGTGGTCCTCCTCTCAGCACCTTTACCTTCACCAATAACCAAATCGTATTTTAAACACGGCCGAAACGTGTGGAACTTTAAAATACAATTTGGTTATTGAATAATATGATTTAAAACGGTTTTAAACTGCACTTATAATATACGTAGGCCTGGACGATATGGCCAAAATGTATATCACAATATATTTCTACATTTCGGTCGATACGATATAATTCCGATATCGATGTGAACAATATAAGCCTCAGAAAAACTGCTTAAAACACCCACAACAGAGTACTTACAAACGCCTGAAAAATGCATTTGCCAAGTCTATGAAATCTCCAAATAAAACTATAATATTTTAGAAATAAAAAAGGTACAAATAAACATTCACCTTTTAGCCTTCATAAAAACAAGAAATGTAAAATCACAATCAAAATAAATAAACAAAACTCTCAACTGTGTCTTTCTGTTAGTAAATTATTTACCTATAATTATTGAAGGCTATATTTATGTCCACCAGTAGGGGGCAGTAGTGGTTGTGACTGGCTCTGGAAATATCTCATGAATTAGACGGAGCCAGCTAGTACTGTAAGCTAGCAGTTTCAATTGTCTGGCATGTGAAAACAGCCCACTACTGGTTGGCACTGGCTGCGTGTCCAGTGCAAGTCATCAATGCATGTATTTCACCTTGAATACAAGTGACTTCTGCACTCGTCATTGTAATCATTACACTGTAATGTGCATCTTATCGAAATACCGGAAATACGTTTATTAATCATATCACCGTTATTGAAAAACATTATATCACGGTATATATTGATATTGAATTATTATCTAGCCCTAAATATTCGCAATATTGAGAATATTTGAGTGTTTAAACTTGTGATTATATATTGATACGTTTAACAAACTAATATTTATTGTGCAGACTTGCGAGTGTAGCAACAGTTAATTGAATAATTGCGCATTTTCCTAATGTGAAGTTTTTTAAAAATGTTTACACAGACACACACACACACACAGACACGCACACACACACAGACACGCACAGACACACATCGTATTCGCCAAGAACACACTGTAGCCATATAGCTGACCTTCCGGCGTCCTTGGAAACTGACACAGCCACGCCCAGCCCGGAGTCGTTGACGCTCTTGCACACAACGTCCATGTCCAAGGCCGACCGTATGCAGTCGGGGCCGTTCTCCACGCAGCACTCCGAGGCCGGGCAGAAGTGGCAGTTGTCAGGCTGCCTGTATCCTCTGTTGTGGCCGCACGTCTCCAGGGTGACGGTGGTGGCAAGCCCCGACACGCCCACGTGGACCACTAGCTGTGGACGACGCGCAGAATACAAAATGTCATAAGAATATTAACCGTGAAACGCTGCGATTTATTTCATGTAAATAGTCAGTGATGCGACACGCGACTACCAAACTATGATCTAACCAATAAGAAACCACAAACCAGGAACGTCCATAAGCGACAGTGTCTGTCTCTTTTGTCCTATGTGTGACTGCAGGGTAAGTAAGGGGTACTAGACACAATTTCACTGTTAGCGATCGTCAGCTAATGTCATTGTTAGCTATCTCCTCAGTTGCATTGAAGCGCTCGGAGAACCCCCAGGTCATTGTTCATACAGTATTTTGACAACTACTGGGTGTAGAATCAGTGTCCCTTTCACATATATAAAAAATACAAGTTCCCCAGAGCAGTTTTCCCCTGGGAAAACCGTATCGGCCAGGCATTTCCTGTGTGAACATCCATAATCTGTTGAAATCAACAGTCTTTAAATACTATTGGACAAAAATACACACTACCCGTTTAAGTACTGATACGCTGAACATGTAAGATGGTGGCACTAAGAAAAAAATGGACACACAACAGAAAATACACACTGTGAATTAACTGCAGTTATGTACGTGTCCACGAATACCTGCGGCTGCGTTTGTTTCCATAGAGACGGCAGCAGTCTCTGCACAGCCTGATATTCGACAGGCACCTCATACACACGAAGGTCCACCGTCTCACCCAGCCCCAAGAGGTTCAGTTCCTGTATGCTCGGGGAAAACGGGAAGTGGGCATTTCTGAGTGACATGCAACAAGTCACCTTAATAAAACCTTCTCCAGGATATTACAGTAACTATTATTAACATGTGCATCAGTAGGGTAAATAAATGTAGTTAAATGCTCCCTACCTGCATCCTAGTGTGCAAAAGTACAAGCAAGTAGAAATAAAATATAGTATAGTGTTGTTATTATTTATTTGTGCTGCACAAAGTTCATGACACACATGGAATGAAACTGCAATATAATCAACCAATGGGTATCCTAAAAGTTGCAAGGCATAGACTTATTATTGTTCAATCAAGTTACAGGTTAAAACAAAACATTGTATGGTTTAGTTAGTTTTCATGCAGACGGTTAATCGGGCAAGTATACCTGCACGGCCTCCCAGCTGGAGTTCACCCTGTGTTCTCCAAAAGGCTCAAACCCTGCAGACAAACCAGTGTTTATAGGCTGCTTCACGCAATGCGAAAGCAAGTTTGCAACAAATAAACTTAAATAAATAACTTTCTTATCAGTTCTGTTGCGAGTCAATGTGTAACAAGACTTTGAAGTCTAAAGGTTTGATCAAGTTAAAGATTAATGATGTATTTGCAAGATAGTAGTCTGTCATGTAAGGCACATTTGAAAATCTACTCGTTCAAATGTACATTAATTTATGGACGAGACACACGATATGACAAATACAATTAATCCAAGTAAGTGATATTCTTCTAGTCATCTAATGGTGGTTAACGTCGATTCTTCAATGCTAACAGGTTACGTATTAATGTTGTGCTACTTCTGCATGGCATACCCAGAAGACAAACTGTAATAACACATTTATGACACAGTACAAAGGTTTGCTCGTGTTGGTACAACACAAGTTGTAACATAGCCTTTACATTGCAACACGGACTGTATTAAATACAGATATTATGCCACCACACAGCAACATTCTGTACCCCTATCCACCCACCGGTTACTATCACTCTCTTCTTTGTGGCCATGTTCACTCGTTCATTCAATATTTTAGTTAATGATATGATATATAAATATTCCCTGATACTACTCTTCTTGCTCAAACACCTGAGAGGATTTACTGACGCTTTACTTCTTCTTCTGTTTTGCTTAATGAAAACACACACAGCTCTGGATCGACCACACTGCCACCTGGTGCTCAGGCTGTGCAGAATATATTTATGCTGATTCGCAACAATAGAACTATTATATTCATAGGAGCACTAGTATGTAACATAATGGAAGCATTCGCTGATCTTAATGATACACGTGTACATTTTTTTGTCTTATTATACCAAATTCAGTCTTACACCATGGTATTATGGTCTCTCTGAATGAATGCTCAAATCTACTATTTATTAGGAATTATATGCAACATATTATTTCATGGTGGACCGGTTTCTGAAACAACGAAAAAGTACAGTATCCCATGAGCCAATGATAAACCCACCCCATAGACTAAGTAGGTGAAGTGACTCATACATTCTGGAGCAGAACACTGGCTGCACCCTGAGATCGGCTATAAGGCTAAAACACGGGCTGTGCTATAGCCTGCGGGTGCGGTATAAGAGAAAAAATACCAGTTTCTTATGCGTACGCAGGCTGTTACATAAATGCGCTTTAATGCAGCATTTCTGAACAATATAGGATGTGTTTGCCTTCGAGGCAAACACACACACTCACGCACCCACACAGCACACACATCTCTCGCCTTGACGCCTCCATTGACCGCCCACGTATCTGCGCTCCTTTCCCTAGCAACCAACCGCTCGTCCGTCCACGTTTCATTCACCTTCTCTCTCTCTCTCTCTCTCTCTCTCTCTCTCTCTCTCTCTCTCTCTCTCTCTCTCCTGCGCCCCCCACCCCACCTGCGTCACGCGTTATGTCAGCGTTGCCGTGGAAACTGACGATGCCCTCTCCTATTCGGCGGTGCTGATGCAGGCAGCCGGCTGACGTCGTTTGCTTCCTCTGGACGGAATTAAGCTATTTTGGTCTCCACATATGGAATCAAACAGTATTCTCCTTTTGGTAGGCCTACATGGTCAGTAGGCATTTTGCTGTGGGGAAATGTCTCCTTTTTGAAATAGGACTCAGATCAAATAATAAATACCTCACTGATTTTACTTCTGTAAATGCAGACAATGAGCAGCTGATAGGAACACTTGTTGAAGCTACTTTCTGATGTCAGCAAACTGCAGGCCCTATACATGATGTCAGCAGTCCTGCCCTCAAAGTCTCAGGGAGATGTCAATCAAGTGGGGTTTGGACACGCCCCCACACAGCCCTGAGGAGAGCTCTGGTCAGGCACATTTCAGACCCTCATTAAAGTTGAGGTAGTGACTGTAAGATAATGTCTCCTCACTGCCTACGAGCTGCCTGTTCTGTGTGAGCGCTGAAACAAGTGGTTATACTTACAGCCCTGGCTCTGCAAATGGGAACGCAAACAAAGCGGTGCAGACCGCACCACACAACACAATGTTCTGAGGGAGCACCCTATGGCATTGAAGGGGGCGGAGCTTCTGAGGGAGCACCCTATGGCATTGAAGGGGGTGGGGCTTCTAAGGGAGCACCCTATATGGCATTGAAGGCGAGAGACGTTTTTGTTTTGATCCAGTTCAAATATCAACAGTCTTGCTACAGGATAGCTGACTATACCTTTAATGGGTTATGGCATTCCACTGGAACTGAGAGGATTTGAAAAATAATGTTTCCTTTGACAAATTCTTGCCGAAAGTCCCCAGATTCAATATAGTCAATATTACAATATAAATTAACATTTGCTCGAGTGTCCATTGTATGAGATATTATTTGGGGTAGTTCTCTTGCCAACTAACTCAAAGGTAGAACTACATTAACTTATGGAGTGCTTATTGGGAAGGTGCCATGTTGTACACTGTGCTCAGATACTGGAACCAGAATGTTCTGTACTTAACAGACTATATTGTAGCCTATTTATTAGCACTGGGAAAGAATCAATTATCTTTTCTATTGTGTTATTTCTATTCTCCAAGAATTAAGAATACCTGCACGTTGCAACATTTGCATATAGCCGTTGTTTCCCATTTGTCCTTTACACTTTTCCTTCTCTTTTATAGTTTCTAAATCCTTCACAGACTGTTGTCCTTGTAGAGATCGTTTTCGATTTTCAGTTCATTTATTGATGATGGGTTAAAGCGCTGTGCTTCACGTTCGTTCAGCCATGTCTGAACCCTGGTTGTGTCCATTAAGCAATACAGGCTAGCCTAACCACAAATTATGTCCTGTTCTGTTGACTGTAGTAGGCTACTAACCTACCACGAGTTAGTGTAGACCTGAAGCCAAACCATCATACTATTTATCTTCTGTGGATTCTTTTCGTTTTATAGACTACCTAAGTATAGCCTATCACAGGCAATTCTATTCTACATGCCTTGGGAACCTACATTGTTTGTCTAAAGAGAGGCCATACAGCCTTCGCCTGAGTTGAAGAAACCAGGCCTGCTCTCTCCTATCCGCTCTCTCCTTCCCCGCCCATTCTTGCTGTGTTTGGGCGACCCTGGGCTTTTTAACGCTATGACATCAAACCACAATGCACTGCTGTGTTTGTAGTTTACCTCCCTAGTCTCCATGGCAATAGAGGCCAGACTCTGCCCCTTATTTAAATTCATCCGGGAAGCGCGTCATTTCGGGCCAATCTCCGCGCTCTGAAGTGACATAATGGAATTTTTAGGGATAGAAGGCAAGCGGAGGGATGGGCGTGCGCATAGCAGTCGTGCCACAGGAAAAACTGCGAGCAGAAGCAACGCGTCGTTTAGCTTTGGAAAAACATGACAAAGTGACAAAGTTGACGCTTGATAAAAACGATTTCATCAACGATAAAACACCGACCGCCTAGCGGGATAATATTACGGTTCTGCTGACTGTCTGTGTCAAGTGGCAGGTATATCTTTTTTTTCGCTTTGGCGTAAGCGCGGAGCTAGCCGTCTTCATGCGTATCGCGCGATATTCCCTCATCCGAGGGTAGGATGGAATCGACCCTCTACCCAGGCGCCGCGGTGAACAGTCGGAACCTTTCAAGCATCTACGCCCATAGCAGCATGATGAAGAAGGAGATCAACCTCAACCTGGACGAGCAGAGCTCCGAGCTCAAGACGAACGCGGACGGCATCCTCAACTCCCCGGACCTGGGACTGCTGAAGCTGGCGTCGCCAGACCTGGAGCGTCTCATTATCCAGTCCAACGGCATGGTCACCACCACGCCGACCTCGCAGTTCCTGTACCCGAAGTCCGGCAGCGACGAGCAGGAGTTCGCGGAGGGCTTCGTCAAGGCGCTGGAGGACCTCCACAAGCAGAACCAACTCAACGAGGCGGGCTGCGTGTCGGCGGACCGGCTGGAGCTCATCGGCTCCTCCAACGCGGTCACCGCCGCGGGGCTGCAGACATCCGACCTGCCCGTTTACACGACCCTGAACGGATACGCAGCTAGCCCCCTGGGCACGACCATAAACTACTCGACGGATACCATTCCCTTCCCGCCGCCTCCGTCCCACTTCCCCACCGCCCAGCAACAGGCGGCGGTGCTGTCGCGGCTCCAGGCCGCCGGGGTGAAGGACGAGCCGCAGACCGTGCCGGACATGCAGAGCTTCGGCGACAGCAGCCCGCCGTTGTCGCCGATCGACATGGACAACCAGGAGCGCATTAAGGCTGAGAGGAAAAAGCTCCGCAACCGAATAGCGGCGTCCAAGTGCCGCAAGAGGAAACTGGAGAGGATCTCGCGGCTGGAGGACAAGGTGAAAAGCCTGAAGACGCAGAACACCGAGCTGGCGTCCACGGCGAGCGTGCTCAGGGAGCAAGTGGCCCAGCTCAAGCAGAAGGTGATGAACCATGTCAGCAACGGTTGCCAGTTGCTTCCTAACCAGGTTCAGGCGTATTAGAAGAACCGAACCGTGGGTGCGTTATACAGTACGTGCGTGTGTCCAACAGTAGTTCAAGCTGCACGCCCTGATATTGGTCAGATATTTGAAAGAAATGACTTTGAAAGCGTAATAATCTTTATGTACCCGGTCATTTAATGCATTTAATGCCAGACCAGTGCCGGATCATGATAAATGTTCTCATCGGGCCCCTCGGGACCAAGAAACAATCAGCTATTAATGTGTGTTTAAAAGAAAATAATAAAAAAAGACTAAAAATATATTAACTTAAGAGGCCACGAAGAGACCATTTCAACTGGAAAAATAAAATGTATGGAAAATAGGAACATCTGGTTGGAAATCGTTACTAGGAAGCATTTTTGCCCATTGAGCTGCTTTTCGACAGTCCAGTATACTGGATAGCTGTAGGCTATAGGCCTACTGCATGCAAGCTTGACAATCTGCAACCCGAAGCCGTGGGTGTTAAGTGCTGCCATCCAACGTCTAATATACTGCCTTATACTTGTTTACAAGCACTTACCAATGACAAATGTATATTTTATTTACCTGAAACATAAGTCTTATTTTACACGATACACTCCAACCTGGTTTCTGTGCGAACGTGGATACGTGCATGTTTTGTAGCTCGTGTAGTTGCTAATTGTGTTACAACTTATTATGTAGTGGTAATCGTGCAGTTCTTGTGTTTCACCTCCTTTCCTCGTCCCATAATGATTAATTTGGTTTTATATTTGTATGTAGGCCTATGTATGTATGTATGTATGTGTGTGTGTACGCGCTGAGAGGCCCCATATATAGCCGTCTGTAATGGGTTTGTGCTCCTCATCGACATTTATTAAATTCATTATATAACTACAGCTGGTTCGTGTTGTCTATCACAGCGGAGGGAAAGGGCCAATTTGCCGCATAAAAACAACGTATCGTATTAGACTGGGGGCGCATTATAATAGGCTACGATCTTAATAGTAGGTGGTTGTTCTAGCCCAGGATTTCAGGATGCTGAGTGACAACTTGGAACCAAACCATAGATGGTCAAAATAACTGTAGCTGAGTGAGATAAAAGAAAAAAACATATTTAAAAATAAAAGTTTAACGCTGCGCCATCTGGTGGATAAACAGTAATACACAGCGTTGACTAAATAGCGACCATAACTCAATTACAATAGTTTGTAGTTCATTTATTGATTCTTAATTTTTAGCAAACCTGGCAATACACAATTACAGCACAATTCACACTTGACTAAAACCCAACAGGCGAGGGGGGGGGGGCGTCTGTATTTACAAGGGTAATGACAGGAGAGCTGGACAGAGCAGATAAGTGTTCCTGCGTCAGAGGCAAGTTTACAGCTGCAACACACAGCAAACTTTAACAATAGGACAAACATTTCTTGGGGAATATATCGACCATTGCATTTTAAAGGTTTCAAGGATTATTATTAATATAGCTTTCAGTTTACCTTCCGAACAAGTCCTCTAAAAACTACAGCGCTGGGCAAGAATGCATATACTCAATTACTTATCCTTGTTACCCCCCCCCCCCCCCACATATTCCGTCAGTGCAAAGTTTCCTAGTAAGCCATCTGCCAACATGTTTGTTTTGGTTCTATAGTGTATTAATGCAGCCTGATTGATATGTATTTTTAACAAGTTATTCAAAAACACCCCTACTTCGACACTGGAATGTTGAACGCTTATCTCAGGATATATACACCTTGATGAATCAATGTAAACACAAATGCACTTTATTTGAAAGCCTGGGCAATTTCACCATGGAATACTGTCCATATGTGAAGTGCAGCTTGTGATAAATCATCTCAAAATAAATAAGCACATAAATACTGTTTATAAATACATTTTATATAATAACTTATGTGATAAAACATTTTCACGTGCCTGAAAGCCTTCTAAATGCATGGCTTTGAGAAGGTTTGCATCTTAAAACCAGACAGAAAAGAAAAATTATACTGTAAAGCTGCATTAACTGAACATAAGGTGTCGTGAAAACAGTCTAGTGCCACCTGTAGGCTAGTCTTTGTCATTACCTTTCGTCTACTCTGTTGACAAAAGGTCTGGTCATGGCTGACGCACCCAACTCCCACAGCGTAAAAGTGCCAAATTCAACAGTCAATTTATGAGGGATATTGGGGCAGACCTAAGCCAAGCTAAACCAAAAACACAATTAAATTAATGCAGCTTTAACATGCCTTTAAAAGTTTCTCCACCACTTCACACACACAAAAGGGGGGATGGTATAAGACACCATAGAAGATGAATCTGTAGAGGGATATGAGGTGAAATGTTGATGTTTTGGTGCAAGCATGCCTTTAGCCAAGTAGTGTGTGTGTGTGAGTACACATGACTAAACAGCTCTCCTGAGCACCGCTTACTGCGGTCCAGTGTTGAGCCTTGGGTTTGTAGCAAAGGGCTCAAACAAGCACACAACCATCTGACCCACCGTCACATGGTCAAGAACATCAAACAACATGCACCTTGCACAAAAGCACAGGTAGGAATACATCGTCCTCAACATCATAGAATATATTTAGACATTTGTAAACGCGTATCTTCTTTTCAGAACATGTATATAACCTCTGTGTGGTAGTTTATTTTTTGCTATAAAGTCTGCAGAAAACAAAAGGAGGAAGCGTCATTTTTTTTTTACTTAAATAAGATATTTGTCCTTCCATAAATAAAGTGAAGATATAGTATATCGTAGTGATTACGATGACTTGAAGTGATATGCTTTATGTTGGTATGCTCCAAGGTTATAATAGTTTTGCATTTTTCATTAGTTTTTATTTTTATTTAGTTTTGACTTTTTGTTTTAAAATTCAATTTAGTTTTAATTAGTTTTTCAAGTGGGTTTGCTAGTTTAGTTTAGTTTCTATTTTTTGAAAATGCTTAGTTTTAGTTTAGTTTTTATTAGTTTTAGT
>JAOEGT010050858.1:0-19681 GCA_025447795.1 Speoplatyrhinus poulsoni | reverse complement strand
TGTATATATATGTGTGTGTATATATATATATATATATATATGTGTGTATAGATATGTGTGTGTATATATATATATATATATATATATATATATATATATAAAAAAAAACCTGTGTTTTCTTCTTTGAACAACGACAATTGCTCTGAGGTCTTAACCTGCTGTTGACCTTTATGCTCAGGTCTAAAGACATTAAGCGCTTGCTGGTCAGCTTCATGTACCTCCAAAGCCTCCTGCAGCCCAAGAACAGGTGAGGCTTAGCTGCTGTGATCTACCTCTCTCTCTGTGTGGAAGGAAGGAATGAATGCAGAGAAGAGAGTTTTCTACAGTATGCTGTTGTGTGTGTGTTGTTGTTCTTCTTCAATGCACCTTTTCATTGTCAATATAGTAATGCGTCCTAACTATTCAGCGAGAGGGGCTTTGATTCCTCTACTCCTTTATGAAGTGGTACCCCACAGCACCATCATTGAAGTTGTTTTCACCACCACGGCATAAACGTTAATGCGGCCTGGTCCCGTTTTCTTACTGAGTTCAATGCCCACTAGACGCTCTCTTGTACGGAGGCCAACTGTGTGTGTGTGTGTGTGTGTGTGTGTTGGTGTTTTTCTGCACAGTTTAACGGCTCTGTATTATTCAGCGTGTTGCCCTACTTTAAGCGGCGGCAGTGCGTCCCGCGCACCTCATTTGTCTCTCTCTCCTCCCACGTGTGTGTGCGTTTAGCCTGACTGAGACGGAGCTCACGTCCCTGTGCCAGTCGGTGCTGGAGGACTTCAACCTGGTTCTCTTCTATCTGCCCCCACCGGTCCACAGCGGCGCTCACCAGCCCCCTAGCGAGGAAGAGGAGGAACTGCACGCGGATGTGGCCTGCCCCATGCTGCCAGACACACTGGTCTTCAAGATGGTGGTCACCTGCCTGATGGTGGTGCACAGTCTGAAGAGAGGAGGTGGGCGGTGGCTACTAGTAGTTGTTAGTGCTGTTGAGGGTTACCGTCACATAAGCAGCGTCTGAGACATGACGTCACAGCGCAGTGCATTGTTGGACACTTTCAGTCCCTGCTGTGCATAGGGTGCATCCACGCTTAAAGTGACGCATCCCTGTTCGTCTGTGTGTGCGTGCGCCCCCTGCAGGCTCAAAGCAGTACAGTGCGTCCATTGCCTTCACGTTGGCCCTGTTCTCCCACCTGGTGAACCACGTGAACATCCGCCTGCAGGCCGAGCTGGAGGAGGGGGAGAGCCAGGTGCCCCCGCTGCACCCGGACAACACAGGTGGGAAGGGCGTGATGATTGGCTCTCTTTTCACCTGGCAACACACAGGGCACAGCCATAGGCTTTTATCACATCAGAGAAATACAGCTATTTCTTTTGTATACACTTATTTAATCCCCTTTATTCTGTATTTAAAGTTCAAATAATAATGAATAATCATATTATCTTTTGTGTTAGCATATATTTAAACACATGTGCAGTGGTGTCTTAATGTTTCCCACAGCTGTATATGTCATTTCCCCAGATTACCAAGAGATGGCGCCGGTGGCCGACAGCACACCCCTGCAGAACGGCTCCGCGGGCCAGTGCGAGGTGGAGGTGGAGGGGGAGGGGGCGGCCGGTCCCCGGCCCAAGAAGAAGTACGCCCGCCTCTCCCGCCTTCGCCGGCGCCGCTGCGGCCACGCCGCCCGCCGGGGGGCGCCACAGGACGAGAGCGACCTGAGCGAGGGCTTCGACAGCGACGAGGACCAGGAGGACGAGGAGGCGGGGGAGACGGAGGAGGGCGGAGAGGAGGAGGGCCACGGCGGCCACACCAGGAGCGTGCCGTCATCGACGGACCCGGCGCTCCGCGCCACCTCCTCCTCCGGCGCCGCCCTCAGGAGAGAAGGGAGGAGGAGCGGTGGGGGTCACTGGGCCAGCGGCTCAGATGAGGAGGAGGAGGAGGAGGGGGAGGAGGAGGGAGGCACGGCCTTCGACGTGGAGACGGACTCCGACATGAACAGCCAGGAGTCGCGCTCCGACCTGGAGGACATGGACGACGCAGAGGGCTCCGACCTGGCCCGGGTCCGCTCCCATGGGGCGGGGGAGGAGGAGCGTGGCCAGGAGACCCCGCCCCCCTCCACCGGCGCCACCAACGGCCCGCTGCCCTGCGGCGACCCCGGCAGCATCAGCAGCAACCTGCAGGCCATGTCCTCGCAGCTCTTCCAGCCCAAGCGCTCCTTCCGCCTGGCCCCCACCTTCAGCAACGTGCTGCTGAGGCCCCAGGCCCCTGCCCCCGCCCCCAGCGACCCAGCCACCGCCACCCCTCCTTCCCCAGAGACCCCTGCTGCCCCTACTGCCTCCCCCTGCGTCACTGGTCTTGCCCTTGCCAATGGAACCAGTGAAAATGGTAACATATGTGTGTTTATATATATATTAGGGCTGGGAGCGTTAACATGTTAATCTTTGCAATTAATTTGAAATGTTTAATGTTTAACTAAAATACTAGCTTTGGACGATGGAAGTGGTATGTACCATTTGCAATGCCGACTGAAAATACAGTCGAAGCACTTTGACAATTGTCGCTAATAGGGCTGGGCGATATGTACCAAAAACCATATACATATACACTATATATATCCGTGTTTTCTATAAAGTGGGCTAAATGTTCAGGCGAGGAGAACAAACATGAAACATAGAGACTGTCAATGTACTTACAAAAGGTCGCAATGTTTGCTCTCTGTAGCCTACAGCAGGTTGTCTAAATTTTATCTGATCATTTGTGGTAAACTAACTAACTAACCCCTAATCTTATTCATTCATAATCCTCAATAAACATTGTCAGTACATTAACAACTGCAATATGTAGCGAGCCACGTTTTGGTGCCTTTTATGGGTGGCATTCTGTATGGAATAATGGGTTGTGTGGGCGTTCATTTTTCACCTTGCCAGCCGGTAAGTTATTAGTGAAATAAGGATGGAACGTTTTTACACATTTCACATGGACTGTTTCATTAATTAATTGTACTAAATGTACTTTTAACAATATAGGTGGGCAGCTGGCAGCCGCTGTGTGCATTTGTAATATATTATCCACTTCTTCCACGCTTGTTCAGAGACAGTCCACCACAATTTGTAACTGTTGCAAAACCTCAACTGAGCTCTTACATCACGGATGTTGTTCCCACTGTCACATTTGGCATTTCAGAATTCTCCCATAGAGCTCCATTCAAAATGATCTAAGTGGCATGTCTCCACTATGTAGTGTCTGGCTATACAAAAAAAGTGGATCGATTCCAAGCCTACATACATACACACACACATACATATACTAACACTACCTGTTGTCTGCTTCAGTGCTCTGTTAAAGGTGGGGTCAGCGATTGTAAGATAATTCAGCGACTCTCCTCAGCGGTCCGCTAGCTGCCCGTTTTGTGTGAGCGCTGATCAAAAATAATCTGGTGTTTCTACACCGCCCTGGCTCTGCAAATTGGAACATAACTAAACTAAGTGGTGCAGACCTTGTACAACAACACTATGCTAGCCTCCGTAATGCATGTTAAATGTGTGGGGCGGAGCCACTGAGGGAGCACCCTATGACATTGAGGTGTTTTTATTTGTTTCGATTGAGTTCACATATCGACAATCTTTCTCCAGAGTGACTGACTCCACCTTTACGATGATGTTAAACAAGCGAAACACTTGACCGTATAGCTTCTTTACCTCCATACAGTCTGCCACACACTGGCATTTGGGATAAAATGTATTGAATGAACCAAATCGACCTGTTTTCTGAACACCTCCATTGGCATCCATAGTGTCTGAGTGGCACTACATTGATTTGATTGAGTAATGTCTCGGGGAAAACAAATGACCTGGAAATGTTTCTGGAAACAATGGATATTGTATAATATAATAACTGGTTAATAATGCACCAACCAAATAGATAATGTAACCTACATACCTACATGGATTTAAGAGGTAACAGTCAAGACTGTCACTTTAAAGTACCACTGTATTGGTTTATTTGATGGGAGGAGATATCAGTTATTCACCACAGACACCATGGAATGCTGGGAGGAAAACATTTTGTATTCTCATGTAGATGTAACTGTTTTTTTCTCCCCTATCAACTTTGTTTGTTTTTTCTGTGAAGAGTACATTCAAGCGCTAACAGCTGGAGTAATTCATACACTAATATTTGTTTTTAGTGAAGTAAGCTGCTATGTAATTAATGTTATTAATATGTGAGGTATGGCTTCTTTTAGACTTGGACTCTGATTCAGAAGGCAGCCAACACAGCAACCAGTCTGTACACAGTGAGAAAACCCTCTCAGAGAGACTGGAGATCCTGACCAATCAGGGCCTCTTGCAGGTGGTGAAGGTCTTTGTCGATTGGCTCAGGACAAACACCGACATAATTCTCTTGTGTGCACAGGTAGGCCAGCATCGTCTTTGGATAAGTGTGTGCTAAGAAAGTACAACTGTCTTAGTACTGTGTGGACACAACAGTAGTGTCTTGAGACAGAGTTGAGCCCTTGTCACTTGATTGCTAAAGGTTTTTTTCTTTTTATATTGCAGAGCTCCCAGAGCCTGTGGAACAGGCTCTCTGTCCTGCTTAACCTGCTGCCAGATGGTGCCAAGATGCTAGAAGGAGGTGAGTCACCACTGCCCAGTGTAACACAACTGTGTCAAAATATATTTAAAAACATAATATGTGTGTGTGTGTGTGTATATATATAAATAAATAAAATATATGTCATAATGCACATTTCAGTAAAAGTAAAGTGGGGATAACGGGGCATATTTTCACTATTTTATTTATATGTATTAGGGTTTTATATGCACCGATTGTGAAATTCTGGGTCTGTACCAATGTTTCAAATAACAATACCCGATTGCTGATGTCTATCGATCTTGGTGAAATACTCATATGGCTGAAAATGTATTTCCCTTTTATTTGAAAATAAACGTCTAGCCAATTGTTATTATGGGTGATATCATACCACCACCTACTGGATCGACTCCAATTTAGCATTTATTTAGCAGTTAGCTATCAATTAGCTAGCGCTGTGCAGGGAGTCAGTGTGGCGTCCAATGGGCTGTAGTGGGCGTGCTGCAGCGGCAGTGTTCAACGTGTTGTTCGGTTGCAGACCTAGGCCTGAGCGGTGAGGTGGCCGACCTCCTGAGAGTGTGTGAGCAGCCCGGCCTGGCCCAGGGCCTGCTGCTGCCCGAGGACATGGCCCTGCGCCACCTGCCTGCCCTCAGCCTGGCTCACCGCCGCCTCCACTTCACCAGGCCCAGACCCTCCCTCAGCCCTCTGCACGAGGTACTGGAGCCACGCACAGCTTTAAGGGACGCTTAAGGGACGACACTCTTCAGTAGTCTTTAGTCACTTAATTAATTAAGGCAGTGGTTCTCAAAGTGGGGTCTGCAGCCTATTGCCTGGGGGTCCATGAAATTATTAGTTATACATGTGTAAAAAAACATGTATGGCTATTTGTGTCCATAAAAAAAAAAATTTGTGTCCATTAAGCACTTAAAAAGCACTTAAAAAAAACCTAACTTCTAATCTGTCATGAATCAATCACTTCACGCAGGTCACATCAAACCATTTAGCTGCTAGCTAGGTTGATATATGAACCATCAGTGAAGTGACTGCAGTGAGCGAGCATGGCGAAATACCTACAGTATGTCAGACAAAATCATCAAGTGAAGATAGGACCAAACTAAATTGAGAAAATATGATTTTCAGACCAAACTAGCTAAATTGAGAAATGGTAGCAACTAGGGAGCATATGAAAGTCCTTTGTCTTATATTTCTCTGTAAAGGCATGGTCAGTCATTCTTTCTAACTTCGAACTCAAATCAAAACCGTATCGGTCCTCCGTAACATTACGATACTTCTACACAGCCCTGGCTCCGTAAATAGAAACATAAACAAAGTGGCGAACACCGCTCCTATCAACAAAGCCGTAGCACTACGCTTTGCTTCACTATGCATTTCTATGTGTGATGCGGCCCCGCGGGGGACCACGGAACGATACTGTTTGGATTTGAGTATGAGGGGGTCCTTGGAAATTTCTCCCCGTAAGGGGTCCCTGGCCCAAAAAAGTTTGAGAACCTCTTACTTAATGGACACTTGTAGTCACTTTAAGGACACTTAAAGAGACACTCCTCAGTAGTCTGTAGTCTAAGGGACACTTAAGGGACTCAAATACCCTAAGCTAATATAGCCTATAATCACCGCCTCACGTTTTGTAATTTTTTTTTACAGAAAGTGCCGTGGAAATATAGTAGAAACAGAAATATCAGTGTGTAACTCGCGCTAATAACTTTTGGTTCCACATTTCATTTTCCATCTTGGCACATGACCATACCGTACAAACTGCACGCACCGAACCGTAACCCCCCCTCCCCCCTGCCTTGTCTCCCAGTGTGTAGTACGGGTCGGCTGCATCCGCAGTTTTGGTCACTTCCTCACAAATCTCCAGGGCAACGTACTGCACTTCAATCCGGAGGCGGGCATCTTCACTAGCGTCAGCCAATCAGAGCAGGACAACCTGACTCAGCAAGCAAAGGCCCAGTTCCGCATGGTGAGTGACAACCAAACAAATCAGTCAGTGGCACGTAGAAGACGATAAAATAGTACAGTATTTAATGTTCATTCAACCTCTGTGAGTATTTGGCACCTCGGTTATGTCTCTATTGTAGAACTGTTGATAAATCTGAATGGAAATAAAAGAAGATGTGTGCAATGACTACAGTGAGACAGCAGAAAAACAGTGGACTCGTCTGATATTGACATAGCTTCTTATGTGTACAGGCTGAAGAGGAGGCTCGTAGAAATCGCCTAATGAGGGATATGGCCCAGCTTCGACTACAGGTCAGGCCATTATGTGTTGAAATGATAGCCCATGATAGCACTACTAAGAAAGGTAAAAACAATGTATAACAATCATATCTCTTGTGTGAGAGAGAGAGAGAGATAAAAAACAGCATTGTTTACACTGATATACAAATAAACAATGAACCTATGGACAGCAGATGTATGCCTTGTGCATAGAGTTCAATGAGCGGTTCAGCTGAGGTTAATAACACTGTCCAGTCCAAACCTGCTGTAAGTAGTCCAAATATAACAAAGTATCAGCCTAGTATTCTGGCCCTGCATTGATGTGCACATTGAACAGAGAACTGAAGCATGATTTCAACATTTAAAATTAAACCACTACTAATAAATGAAAAAGAAGTACCTGGGTGTTATCCCCACATGGTGGAGCGTGACGTTCTGCTCTGCTTGCAGTTGGAGGTGTCGCAGCTAGAGGGCAGCCTGCAGCAGCCCAAGGCCCAGTCCTCCATGTCTCCGTACCTGGTGCCGGACACCGCCGCCCTCTGCCAGCACCTCGGTCTGCTGCGGCAGCTGGCCAGCAGCGGCTGCTTCATCATCATCATCCCCCGCACAGGTCAGCACCGGCCGGCTGTGTTGCCTTCTGCAGCCGGGGCCGCCGGGACACCTAGCCCTGCTAGCCCGCTCTATGCAAACACCCTAGCTCCACCAGCCGCCTTTTGCATTGATGCCATGATGGGTTAACGGTAAGGGTGGTTCACCCTCAGCTTCAGGGTACAACATGCCCGGCCTAACTGAGCGTTCTTTAGCAAGATGCCGAACCCCCCTCACCCTCACCCGCTCTACAATACTGTACTCACTGTGAATCACTTTGGATAAAAGCATCTGCTGAGTTGTAATTTGTCATACATTGCTGTAAAATTGCAGCACAAAAACGTCTCAGACAAAAAGGACAAACTCGATAAAATTGGACAAATTATCACTAGAAAATGGCATACAAATCTATGTCCAGGTACTCAAAGTGGGTATAAATATAGATGGGCTTTATTTTAATGGGATAGAGACATTTATAAAAAAGTAATTTAAAAAAATGTGACAAACTTACAAAAAGTGAAAACTTGTGAAAGTGAACTTAATTGATTAAACATCGGCCATGTCCATAAGAAGCTCATGTGGGTTTAAACCAAGCTGCTCACAGATCACCTATAGCCTTGGACTTTAAGCTTAACCATATTGATCTACCTTTGTTGATCTGAGGTGGAGCCAAGCTCACGTGAGCTTTTGTGTTGTAGTGATCGATGGCCTTGACGTGCTGAAGAAGGACAACGCTGGCGCCAGAGACAGCATCCGATTCCTGGAATCTGAATTCCGCAAGGGCAACAGGTGAGCTGGTGACTGACCCTGCATTCACACGGACGACAAGCGGCAAGCTTGCAGCTTGTAGCTTTCTCAATGGCCGTTTGGGCTTGTGGTTATCAGGATACAGAACTAAAGCAGGCTAGATAAGGCTGCTAGCTTCAAATATGTTCCCTCTCTTTTTAATGGTAAATATTTGTTTGTTTCCCCCATAGAAACTGTCTTGTGTGTAGAATTCTGAGGGGGAAAACATTTGAATCCATTTTGGAATAAGGCTGTAACATAACAAAATGTGAAGTGCTGTGAATACGTTCCAGATGCACTGTAGACAGTTGTGTGCCTATCCAAATCATGTCCAATGAACTGAATTTGCCACAGGTGGACTCCAATCAAGTTGTAGAAACATCTCCAGGAGCTCCATTTTGAGTGTCATGGCAAAGGCTGTGAATACTTATGTACATGTGATTTTCTTTTCTTTTTTTTCTTAATTTATTAATTTTAATAAATTTGCAAAGATTTCAAAAAACTTTATATTATGGTGTATTGTGTGTCGAATTTTGAGGAAAACACATATTTTAATCCATTTGGAATAATTTACCAGGCTAACTAATAATTCTTTGTGCAGATATATCCGCTGTCAGAAGGAATCGGGGCGCAGTTTTGAGAGGGATAAACTCAAACGGCAGGACATAGAAGCCTGGTAAGCCTATCCACTGTACCCACAGTCTCTCTTTACTGGTCTTCACTGGTCTGACTGTCTCTGCTTTGCCTTTAGGCACTTGTATAAGATGGTGGACAGCTGTCGTCAGCTGACAGTCTCCCAGAGCAACGGAGATGAAGACACGGCTGGTATGGTTACCATTCTGACGGGTCACAGCGTGGAAGAGCTTGGTTCCCGCTCGGCAGCTATGAAGGTAAGCCATGTGAATGTATTAGAGGCGCATAGCAGCAGGTAGGATTGAACCACTTGGCCAGCATTAAGCTTTAAAGGCAGGGTTACTATGTACGGAGCCAGGGCTGTGTAGAAGTATCGGATTATTTTCTCAACACGCACAGAGAACGTTAAGATAGCGAAACGAGAGGAGATATTAATAATTAATTAATAATTAATGTCACAAAATGTATATTAGCTTACAAATAGCTTTCCAACAGCTGACTTTACCTTTAATGCCTACTGATTCCTGTTAAAGGTGTTTAAAGATTTAGAGCTATGCATTTAGTGTCATTTGTTAGAAATGTCATTGGTACCTGTCAGCTATCAGATTGAAAGGTTCTGCTCTGGTTGATTTAACAATGGCAATTGATAGTTAGATTTTAACCGTGCCCAAAAAGAAATCAGCAATCTGTCTAGCCTGTCAATCACATGACATAACATGCATTTATGTCAATGGCTTGCTCTCACTGCAATTCTCACATCTTCACCTGCAGCAGCTTTAGGATTCCTTTCTAATGAAGTGTGCTGGACATGCACTATAATCTACTGTAATAATGTGAGGGGGGGCTCCTTTCTTTCTGGCCAGTTGGCGGTACAGGCGGTGGCGGCTGCAGGCATGGAGCTGAAGAACATGACAGAGTTCTACCGACAGTGGAAGGAGATTGGCTGAGGGGTCACCAGGGGCACGGTCGGCATGGCGAATGGCCGATCAATCACGATACTTGCTCCCTCTCTCTCTCCCACTCTTTTGCTCTGTGTGTATCTGCGTCTCCAAGGCAAAATATCAAGTCAAAAGAACAGGAAGGAAAGAGTCGTGGCTAAGAGAGCTGTAAATGCAGAAGGGGTTAAAGAGACATACGGGCGAAGCAGGGCAGATCTCCCCACCTTCTATATCCCCCATCCCCCTAAATCCCAAACATAAAGAGTGACCCCTAGTGGGTGGGATGAGGAATAGGCGTGGGACGCTACACATCATTGAAGTGCCCCTGGTTCACACCATAACCAGGCATATACTGTATATGTTAGCAAACAAGTACATACGTGTCGAGAGAGAAACCGCAAACACAAATGCACACATTCATGCTGAGATACATCCACATAGATATATAGAGCAGTGTTTTGGATTTTTGTTCCTTCCTTCCATTTCCGCTCTGTCTGTGTTTCAGAACAAGGCTCAAGATGGCCGATAGCTGGCAGGGTTGGTCTGGTTAAAAATATAAAAAAATAAGTGTGTTGTTTAAAAGTAAAAGATGGAAAGCAAATTGAGTGGGGGGGGGGGGGGCACCAGTGTTGAAAGATAGAGAACACACACACAGTTCACATGACACCATAGAGTGCCAAGCTTGCAGCCTTCCACACAACCAGGGTCTCTCGTATAGGTTGTAGGCTTCTAGAAGGGTCGCAGGACATCCGGGATTGGTTTCTTTCCTATGTGGCTTTATATTTCTTTATTTGCGGTGTACTTTTGTGACCAGTGACTAATGTATTGTGTATCTGTGTATATGGAAAAGATGACAAGTTGTGTCCCTGTTCATGGTTTTAATTTGGATTTTATTTTTCTACGCAAATAATAGTGTACTTTATGTTGCTTTTGGTAAGCTTTTGCTGAATGGAAAAACACAAGAATGTTAAGGGAATGTAGAGGATTGTTGTTACAAGTTGTTCCACTAAACCAATCCTTAATTTCTTAAAGAAAATACAAATCTGACTATTTGTCAAGGTGTCATTTAGAGGGCATGCATAATTAGAGCCAGCTTCATGTTAGAGAGGCGAGCAAACTTTTCCAGTCATAGGCTAAAATCAAACTATGGATGCCTGTGATCATTTAAAACATATCCCATCTTCATCACCATTTTCATATTAATTGTCCCATCTTGCACAGTACAAAGGAAAATCAATATGTGTGTGTGGCCACGCATTGAGAATAATAAAATGAAACGTAATTAATGTTGTCTGCTCTTTTTATTTAGTGTAAATTGTAAGTCTGCAGTTTGCTGCCATGAACATAGACAAAGTCTGCATTTGAAAACACGCCGGTTGAGATGGGCAGCCTGTGAAATTGGTCTCTTTGTGCATTCTGCTCTTGTTCTCTGTTACCTCTCATGCCCCCCTCTAACCCGGGAAACTTGCCCACCACTGACTGCATAGCACCAGGCAGGGAATAGCCAATCCCCTGGCAGCACGACCAGTGCCACCCCAATAAAAAGACGGGTAGCACAGTGTTAGCCCCTTTTCTTTTTACACATATCACACTGTCCAGATGAACTTGGGGACCGCAGTACATTTCTAAGGAGGGGGGCAGTTAGGGGAATGCAGAAAAGGGTGAACATTTAAAATATATTTATGTTTTAAACATTTGAGTTTTTACTTTTTTGCCATCTCTGTTTATCAGAATGACAATGAAAGAATCTGTTTTAACAGTTGGAAAGTGCCCTGCCTGCCTTGACTTCATGTGTAAGTAACTTCAGAGTATTTCATTACCTCTGATTTTTATACTGTGTATTTAGAAAACCACTTGCTCTATGGACTATATGGTAATAACCAGATAGAAATGTAGTTTGTGCCGCAACATACAAAAGTACCTATACGCATCCCTGAGCAAGACGAGCCAAGTATGTGTTCACTCTACTTCCTTCAAACTTGAGTCGGTTTTGATAAAAGTGAACATTTGAGAGAAAACTGTCATTTGCTATATTATAATTATCTATGTAGGCTACTGTATTTCTTTAAATGTAGCCTATTTTAAGATGTTGGTTTTATGTGGCAAATAAATGGTATACAATAACAAGGGGGCATTAAACAGGGAGGATACTGATATATCCTGTATTCAATTGTGACTAAGCCTAGATGTTCTATTTTACGATGTGCTCTTCTTTGGCAATACTGCCGTTAAGTGTGTTGATTTATAAGGAGTCGCGTGCAGACCACTGTGTCTTGATCCTACAACATTTGGAGACAAGAAAGTTTCCTTTACCACCGCCTACACCATTCTTGTGACTAGATGGCGAACCTCTGGTCCCGTTGACCATCTGGCGGGATACATTGATGGCTGTCAGTTGCAAGCCGGCAGCTAGAGGTGGTTGAAGCATACAAATATTGCACACACACTAAACACAAAAGATCACAACAGCCTAACAACAATAACATTATTATATACTTTAGTAATTTAACACAGGCTGAGGCTACTAGCAGAAGTGTCAAAGTAAGCAACTCCATGTATAAATCGTAGGCCTTGAGCCATCCTCTGTTGGTTCACCGTGGAGGCATAAATGACCTGGCCAGGACTGTAAGGGGACTTGGCTGCCTTTCAGCTGTCCACAACTACGTTAACAACAGTTGACAGCGCATTCTCCTCGCAATGCGTGATGAGGCCTAACTGCAGGAGCTGTGTCGACCTGAAGCCTTCACCCAGAAGACATGGCCACTTCCCACAGTGGAGGAACTATACACACCTTTTCATGGCTCCACCCTGTTATCCAAATAAGAGCTTCACCACAGGGTTACCTCAACACCCATGTCTAGGTATTTATAGGAATGGCAGCCTATACATGTGCTTTCTTCCCCATACTCGCTAGTAAAACTAACTTAGATGGGTCGTGGGTATGGACCAACCAGTACACTTGCTATCCTGAAGCCTTTTAGCATGCATCTGGGTATATGAACTGTGGCATTTGTATCTGTATGGGCGGCCTTTGACAATAACCATAGCGACAGACCACCAGACTCTCCTCACAACACCTGGCACAGGGCATTTAGGCCTCAGGTGTGGAGAATGCCATGGCAGAGACCTACTTCCGGGCTACATACACATGTTCCACTGCCACTCCTGGACCTCCAGCAGGCATCAGAGCAGGAGCCCGTTCTCTCATAGCTAAGCACCAGCATCTCACACCAAAACCAATACTTCCACACACACATTAACAGAGGAGCTTGCAATACAACACACACAGAGGGAGTGTGATGTCATTTTCTGCTCAAGATGCCTTTATTCCACAATATCTTTACATAGAAAATGTCCATTAAATTACTGCTATATTAAAGCTAGGGTCTATAGTAAGTAATTCTGGCAAAAGCTTGTTGATATTTGAACTCGATCAAAACAAAACATCTTTCCCTTCACAGGGTGCTCCCTCAGAAGCTCCGCCCCACACATTGAAAACACATTTCCATGTTGTTATGGTGCAGTAGGCCATGCACCACTTTGTGTTCCCATTTATGGCTGTGTAGAAACACCAGATTATTCTTTCAGCACACACACAGAATGGTCAGCTAGCAGACCATGAGTAGATGAGTAGATATTATCTGAATTTGACAAAGGGTTCATTAGTGTAAAATTGCTGACCTTATGTTTAATATTTTAAATATGGTATAAAACACATGGAGAGGGGCATCAGACACATTTGCATGATAACGTTTATCACAGAGGAACCAGACTAACTGGCATCAGAGCTTACTTGGCCCATTGCTTTTTGCTCTCGGTGCATTAACCTATTATGCACCTTAATGCTACCTTAATGTTATGTTAAGATACCTTAACTTCCACTGCAGTTCCACAAAACCTGTAGCCTACAACAGAGTCGCCCACAGCTATAGAAACAATGCTTGAGTGTACCGTAGCCTCTTCCACTGCATAATCATGCCGTTTGTCCAGCAGAGTGTACACTGTGACTTGCTCTATTCTGCCTCTGTTTATCTACGTATTATTCTTGAGCCATGGATTCAAAGAGAAGATGCTTGAGCCTGCAGGTCTTCTGTGGCGGTGTGAATGTGTCTGAAGGTTTGATTGGGCTTGGCATGGTCATTCATGGGAGCGATAGCCTCTCTGTAGCTGTGGAACAGACCAGTGCTGATACAGAATCTTTGCTTGCGTATGGATGAGCTTTCTTCTTCATTAGTGCATGTTTTCTGTTCACAGTGACACCTGTGTGTGCGCGAGCAACACACGTACATGATGATGTCAAAGAAATGCTTATTTTTCCGACCAAAATTATGTATTTGAGATTATTTTTACCGCTCCTCTCACACCCAGAATGGAAAATGTTTCCCATTATCAAACTTCAACTTTGTTTGAAGTTTGTGCCTGGAGGAAAAATAGCCTGCATGGCTATAGGCAACATCTATAATATTGTCCCTTACATTTTAGATATAAGTGTACTAGCATTGATGTACTGTGGTTGCGTTTGCTAGTTGCGTAGAAAATCCTATAGGCCTAGTACTGTATATATAGACCCATAATTAACATTAAGCTACAGACAGTATGATACCTGTGAAAAATGTCAAATTGGCCAGGCGTCACCTAGGCCAGGGGTCTGCAACCTGCAGCTCCTGAGCCGCATGTGACTCTTGAGCCCTATACAGTGAGTCTCTGTGGCTTTGACAAACATCATATAGAACTTAATCTAGGTTTTGTCCCCCCAAAAAATAATCTCAAATTATATTTTATATTGACAGTCTGTGTCTTGATTTCACCAGTATTCAAATGGATATAGTCCATTCAACATTGTGAGTGCAGTGCACAGTAGTTGGGAATAGGCTAGTATATTCTGTTTTAAAGTCACCAGAAATGGGCATTTAAGTGCTTTATTTTAAAAATATATTTGCAGGGGAGCATGCCCCTGCACCCCCCTAACCCCACTGTCCCACTGTCCAATCCTAAACCATGGGAAGACAGGAATTAATTATCATTTAGGTCTAGGTAATGTTGATAGGCTAACATATTTTTTGCTGCTCCAGACAGACAAATATTAAAATGTTTGGGCACAAATGGCTCTTTTGATAGTAAAGGTTGCAGACCCTTGACCTAGGCCTATAATTATGCACTGCTTCTATCACATCCCAACCCCCCAAAATTATGTATCCTGCAAATAGGCCTAATCGTTGAAGGCCCATCGTGCTTGATACCAATGCGCCCTCTTTCCAAGAATCGTATCTCATTTCCCCTCGTGTAATGTGGACCAATATTTTTAGTCAGCAGCTATGCGTCCAAATTGTGGGTTCATTCAGTTCATCCGTGCACGCACTGCACATGGCATTCAATGTGCCTTGTCATGTCAAATGTTTCAAACATGAATAGCTCAAATAAAAACTTTTTAATTAGTTAATACCACTACTCTACCAGTTAAGTGCACGCTGATCATTGCGCATGGAGCAGCGTAGCCTACTTGTCTAACAGCCCCTCGCCATTTCGAGATGATTTTTTCTTCACAACTTGGTAGGCAGGCTAATGGTTGTACTGTACGTGTTGTACAATGTGAGCCCGTTGTTTCTCACTATATATCCACGTGACAAGAAGCGCTCCCTGCTGGCTACTTCACAGTAGCCGAAAGTGTTATGGTATAGACATCAGGCAGGCTATTCCAGACAACACAACGCTGTACCACGGATTGATTTTCCTCTCCGACAGTCTTTTGTAGGGGCCGGGAGTGGTTCGCATTTGACCTCCGCATGTCCAACACTCGTGGTAAGTTAAAATGACTACGAAGTCCTTACGGTATTGGAAAAAAGCACACGGAGTTGTTTTCGACGTGTTGCATTTGCATTCACACTACTTTTCGCTTAGTTTTTCATTCGGCCATTCGCATTCCTGTAGGACGTTGTCTATATTTCCCTGGAATAAAAACGCTTTGGGAGGATGTGTGTAAAATTGTGATGCAGTGTGTACCTTTGTTTTTCTATCACAGTTAGCCTACGTGGAAAAAAATGTCTAGCTTTTCAGTTATAGTGTTTGGAGAACATTGTCTTCTCATCTTAGACATTTTTCACAGTTAAATTATGATTTACTTATTTCCACCATTTGCATTCCAGACAGAGACTATATAGCTATGTCAACATAAAAAAAAGAGACAAAGCCTATAACGTTTACATTATCCTTGTGCAAGTTCAGCTTGATGTCTCAACGTTATTTTAGGGTTCATGAAGTCGATTGGGCCACTTTGCCCATCGGTTGACATCACAAAAGAAATGACGATCATGCAGACTAAGCAAACAAATCAACTTTCTGCGGCCATTAGGTTTGAACCACATATAAATTGTGTGTTCAATGACAGCTCCAAAGTCCCGTTCCCATACTCCAGAATGTGAAAGATTAAATACAATTGTACAGTTTCAAACTTTGAAGGTATCTTGGGTGGTCAGCATTCTGTAGTGTGCATAATGGAGGGCAGAATCATGGTCACTTGCTATTCATGTAGTGTGTATGTGTGAGAATTTTTAGAGATGTGTGTCATGTAATGGGTATGCACACAATAAATAGCATGTTCAAAGTTATTTTAGAGCTACTGGTTTGTATGTGCTAGCATGTTGGAACTTGCTCTGTGCCAAGTGTTTCAGTCTTTTCGACTGAAACACTGAAGATGAAAATGGCTATTGACCAGTCATGTGACAGAACAGTTAGGAGGAACAAAAACAAAGCAATGTCATAGTTTTGGACACAGAAGAACGTTTGCTGTGTGTGTGTGTGTGTGTGGGGGGGGGGGGGGTGTGATCACATGTCTATGTTCCAAGTGATGATTGCATACCCTTATGACTTTGTGGCTTCATTGACGTATATTGTCTTAAACTAAAAGTAGTCTCGCTTCATGTCATCATATCTTAAGTGGATGTGTGCATTTTTGATGCCTGGCAGAGACAACAGGATCCTTCAAATAGTGTCACAAGGTGGTTTGACTGTTTTTTAAAGATGAACAGTAGCACGCAAAGTCCCTAAATGCTCTATTCCTGTGAAAAGCCAGGAAAGGGCTTTGGGTTTCACCTTTCCATTTCTTTGGACTTTGGAGATTTATTCGACAGAAGGCCAGATGTTGTGTGCAAGAACTGGAAACAGCAGTACACTATTGCCAGTGGGTGTCAACCTTCAGAATTTGAAGTGGAGGCACTCCTAGGTTTGCCTAAATGTGAAAGTAGTGTACTGCCTAGCAAGTCATTGTGTCTTGTTTGGATAACTGTGGGAGTGCCTCTTCCCATAGATGACTTGTTTGCAACTGACAGGATACTGAGATGTCTTGGGAAGAGTTATAGCAGGGTTTCGCAAATGATCAAAACCGGTTTTATCAAGTTAGGCGCGGTATTAGTGTTTTTACCATTACTGCCCATTTTAACTTGATTTGGTTTTTACACCCTTATAAGTGAATTGAGTTGAACAAAAGCTTCTACCTTCTGCTTTAAGGCAGTTTTTTTATTACAGTTACTGACCTAAGGCGTGATTTACATTTAACATCTTCTTAAGATAAATATTTGGACGATTCAAGTACCAAATATTTTCAGAAAGAAGAGTCTCATTTCATATGAAATGTCTTTACTTTCTTTAGAATGTCAGATGAAAGGGGATCCGTTGTTTATAATGGTCTTGGTTGATTTTCCTCCTATAGCAGCAACCCAAACCGAAGTACACCTTATTGTGATTTACTTGTATAAATAACTAGTTTAGTATAGGAAAATACCTAAACATTATTGCCTTTGGGTAAAAGCCTATTATGTTAACTGTCACAATTTCTAGCTGATTTTCAGTAGACATGATATGTAGGGTAGGCCTTCACCAAAATAGTCGGTTAGTGTCAATCTAAATTTAATAAAAAATGTTAAGCTAAATGTTAGATGGTTCCCTCTCCGGGAATCATCACCTTATCATGCTAGAGCGATTTGGGTGCCCCTATGAACCTGAGGGCTGTGTTGTCTGGAGCCTGGTGCTCCTGGTAGGGTCTCCCAAGGCAAAGTGGTCGCAGGGGAGGGGCCAGACTAAGAATGGTTCAGAAGACCTCCATGAAACACTTAAAAAGAGAAGGCGTTACCCTGCCCGGAGGAAGCCCGGGGCCCCCGTCTGGAGCCAGGCCCAGAGGAAGGACTCGCCGGCGATCGCCTGGCGGCTGGGTTTGCCATGAAGCCTGAAAAAGCAAGGTGGCGCCTCCCTCTCCAACCTATGGGCCCACCACTAGTAGGAGGAACCGTGGGGGTTGGGTGCGCTGTCACATGGGTGGCGGTGAAAGTCAGGGGCCTCAACGGACCAGACCCGGGTGCCAGAGGCTGGCTCTGGGGACGTGGAACGTCACCTCGCTGTGCGGGAAGAAGCCAGAACTTGTGTGGGAGGTGGAGCACCTCCGCTTAAATCTGGTGGGGCTTACCTCTACGCACAGTCTTGGCTCTGGGACTGTACTCCTGGATAGGGGATGGACTTTATTCTACTCTGGAGTTGCCCAGGGTGTGAGGTGCCAGGCGGGTGTTGGCGATACTCACAAATCCCCAGCTGAGAGCCGCTATGCTGGAGTTTACTCCGGTAGACGAGAAGGTCGCCTGCCTCCTCTTAAGGGTTCGTGGGGGGGAAAACTCTGACTGTTGTCAGTGCATATGCACCGAATAGCAGTTCTTATTATTCAGCCTTCCTGGAGAGCCTGAATGGAGTCCTGTATGGGGCTCCAGTAGGGGACTCCATAGTTCTACTGGGAGACTTCCAACACGCACGTGGGCAATGATGGAGATACCTGCAGAGGAGTGATTGGGAGGAACGGCCTTCCTGATCTAAACCCGAGTAGGCAGTTGTTGTTGGACTTCTGTGCTAGTCATGGACTGTCTATAACAAACACCATGTTCCAACATAAGGATGCTCATAAGTGTACATGGTACCAGAGCACCTTAGGTTGATGATCGATTTCATGATTGTATCATCAGATCTGAGGCTGCATGTTTTGGACACTCGGGTAAAGAGAGGGGCAGAGCTGGCTACCGACCACCATCTGGTGGTGAGTTTGATCAAGGGGTTGGGAACGACTCTGGACAGACCTTGTACGCCCAAATGGGTAGTGCAGGTGAACTGAGAGTGTCTGGATGAGGCTCCTGTCTGTGAGATCTTCAACTCACACCTCCGGCAGAGCTTCTCTGGCATCCCTGTGGAGGTTGGGGACATTGAACCTGAGTGTTCAAAACTTCTATTGCTGAAGCTGTAGCTTCAGCTATGACCTTGTGGTCTTAAGGTCATCGGTTCCTCAAGGGGCGGTAACCCTGGAACATCGTGGTCTCGGCAGTAATTCAGACTCGTTTCAGGTGGGTGTTAGTCTCCGCCAGGGCTGCGCTTTGTCACCAATCCTGTTTGTGATATTCATGGATAGGATATCGAGGCGTAGTTTTGGTGGGGAGGGGTTGCGGTTCGGTGGCCTGGGGATCTAATCACTGCTTTTTGCAGATGATGTGGTTCTGATGGCATCATCGGTCTGTGACCTCCAGCACTCACTGGATCGGTTCACAGCCGAGTGTGAAGCGGCCGGGATGAGGATTAGCATCGCACAATCTGAGGCCATGGTTCTCAGCAGGAAACCGATGGAGTACCTACTCCGGGTAGGGAATGAGTCCTTACCCCAAGTGAAGGAGTTCAAGTACCTCTGGGTCTTGTTTGCAAGTGAGGGGACATTGGAGCGGGAGATTGGCTGGAGAATCGGAGCAGCGGGAGCGGCATTGCAATCATTTTACCGCACCGTTGTGACGAAAAGAGAGCTGAGCCCGAAGGCAAATCTCTCGATTTTCCGGGCAATTTTTCGTTCCTACCCTCACCTATGGTCATGAAGGGTGGGTCATGACCGAAAGAACAAGATCACGGG
>JAOEGT010050823.1:0-19687 GCA_025447795.1 Speoplatyrhinus poulsoni | reverse complement strand
TCACGCTTAGCCTGGGCCGCAGACGGAAACCAGTCTACAAGCCCAGTGTAGGGAGAGGGTCGCCTCGTACTCGGACTGCTGGTATTACGGGATCCTCGCCAAACTTCCCCCTCGCGACATCCTCCGAGGCCAACAGTCGGCTTTGCTTCCCTGTACCGGCGATGAATTTCACCTGCCTGGATCCAGCGGTCGTCTGCCTCATTTCTCTCGTTTCTCTCCTATATCCCCTTCACCATCTCCAGTCATTTAAATATCCACTCCTCCGGTCTCATACATCCATCGTTAATCAGCCAATTTGTCACAAGGCGTCCACATTCCAAAGCGCACCAGTCCACACAAATTACAAAACACAGCAATACACAACACAAATTCACTGCAAATCATTATACACAATACACTGAAAATCATTATACACAATACACTGCAAATCACAATACACAATACACTGCAAATCACAATACTCTGCAAATCACTGCAAATCATAATTACATGGTCCACCCTGTGACACAGACATACAACAGTGAAGTGAGGGCAGCCCTGCTTCCCTGAAAACAGTCCAAGCACAAAGCATGCTTCACAGCTGAGCGAATTGCAATTAAGCTGAAAGTGTTTGAGTCAAGGTGCAGTTTTCCTTCTCGTCCATATTTTAGTATTTTAGTATTTTAGACAGTTATTCCTTCATTGTGAAACAAGACATTTTATGAAAACCAGCCAGATATAAATCTGTAGAAAAATGCAGAGATGTGGTTGTTGGGTTGAAATTATTTGGTTGTTAAATGCATTGCATTTGTTTATGCAACATGCTGCCGAGACACCACAAAATTGCTTAGGCCTAAGTCACCTTGTTCATTCTAAAGTAACATTCTGTATAATACTGGGCAAAAATTACATTCCTTATTTTTTTTTAAATAAAAAATGTAATGACACCACTGATTTATGAATCATGTGTATTATGTGTATGTATTTATGAATTGTGTGTATTAAACGCACAGTGCTTATACTCATAATGCCTCTTCTCTCTGAATCAACCATGTCGTTACCATATTTGTCAATGTCATTTTATTTTGACTGTTGCCCCCCGGCAACCATATTACATTATATAAAATCAATTAAAATTGTATCTTATTTTAATTTAGTAAACTATGGTTAACTAATACCAAATACACTATATGATTAGTGTGTGCAGGATGTTTTGGAAGATTTTGATTGTTTTTGTCTGAGTTAAAGTTTGTCTACTGCAGGTATCAACTCCAGTGTCCATGTTTAAAAGAGTCCCATTGAGTCTGACAGTTTTCCTATATGTCCTGCTCTTTCTGTCTTTGGCCGGTGCTTCAAATGTCTATCTGTCGATGATGTTTAACGTCCATAAAAGAGATTGCCCATTTATTCTGCCCTCTTCCTTGCATCAGAAAGTACTCAAAATGCCTGCTTGCCTGTCCAGGCCTGACAACTATCAGGATCTCTGGTCTTAAACATGACAGTTACAAGTGTAACTGTTAAATAGGAGTCACCTTCTGGTTACATTATCATTGCAGTTGCAAAGATAACAAGGGTCAGTACACTCATCCTATAGACAAATATTGAGGAACACAAAAAGAGATACCATCTTGGCAAACTGGATAGTAGAATCTAGGATCATGAGTTTCCCCTAAAACAAATTCTGCATCAGTGATAGTGTTGTAGTCAAGAAGACCAAGAACAGAGTGTATTGAGACCGAAAAAATACCAAGAAGAATACAAAGTAAAGACCAAGTCAAGTCAATTTGAGTCCCACACTGCATGACACACTTAGGATAAACATGAAAACCATAGATACTTCTCAAATTTATCTTAAATCAACCTTCCCATAAAAACTAAGCTAACTAAACTAATTAAGATTCCTTCATTCACCTTTTTGGAGCAAGACATTTTACATCTAATCACAGCAATTAAATAAATTATACACACCGGAAATTTAAAGATAATCCTACAGTTGTGGTCTTGACCGGTCCGAGATCGAGACAAAACCGAGCAAAAATTTAGTTGATTCCGAGACGAGATCGTAACCTTCAAAAAGTCTTGAGGTATTGAGTACTATAACACCAATCAGTGGTATATGTCCAGATGATATTTGGGGTCTGGGGATTCTCAACCGATAATCAATTTGAATTATTACCATTTAAAAGTATGTTTATAGATGTTATACATCTCAGTATAGAGCATCAGTGACCGTCCACTTTTTTAGCGGCTCTGGTGCCGGAAGTAATTTACCCATTCATTTACTCTATTGACTTTTCGTAAAATCCTTATATTTAAGCCTGGAACCAAGTCAACAAGATATGAGAATACTCGTATACCATAAACAGGTTCATTCAGAACAATAACAACAACAAAAAAAATCTAAACTAAGTACATACAGTAAAGGATTTCAATAGTAAAGGAACTACACATCCCATAAACCATTGGGAATCCCAGAAGAGGCATATTCTTCCCCAGTTATTTCTAATTAGTTAACATATGGTGTATATTCCATCCATCGTCGCCCGCTTATCTGGAATCGGGTCACGGGGCCCCCGCAAAAAAGGAGAAAACTTCATTTTTCCCAGCCACATTAACCAGCTCTAACTGGGGGATCCCAAGGCATTCCCAGGCCAGTGTAGAGATATAATCTCTCCACCTAGTCCTGGGTCTTCCCTGAGGCCTCCTCACAGCGGGATGTGCCTGGAACACCTCCCAAGGAAGGCGTCCATACCAGATGCCCGTACCACCTCAACTCGTTCCTTTCCACGCAAAGGAGCAGACAAGCTTCTCACTCCACCTCTAAGGAAGACACCAGCCACCCCCCTGAGACACCCTTGACCATAGGTGAGGGTAGGAACGAAAATTGTCCTGTAGATCCAAAGCTTTGCCTTCCATCTCAACTCTATTTCTGTCACAACGGCGAAGTAAAGTGATTGCAATATAGCTCCCGCTGCTCCGATTCTCCGGCCAATCTCCAATGTCACCTCACTCTCGAACAAGACCCTGAGGTACATAAACTCCTTCACTTACTACACGGAGTAGGCACTCAATCGGTTTTCTGCTGAGAGATTTAGCTGTGCGTTTGTGTATATTAGACCATTATAACAGCAAAATACAATAGTTTTCATATTATTTATACTTGTAAAATAAACAATAATAATTTTCAGTGCTAGCAGTAGTCACTAGCCAACATGACTTTAACAGGGTTTCATTAAAACATGTACATGGTAACAGCGAGATCTAAAGCACCAAATAAAGCTCGGGAGTGGTAGAATGGTAGGACTGTGGGTACTGTAGTTATATGTGACGTGAAAAAAATCATGTTTATCTTAATACACGGTTGAAATCATACAGACTTGTGGTTTCTACAGAAGCATGTACCATAACTTCACAATATCATAACTGGTTGGCTTGGTTTCAAGCTTAAAACTTTATATAAGGATATTCCAGAATGTCAATGAAGAAAATGAATGGTACTTACAAAATATCAGAAGTCGCTGTCTGTAGCTACAGCAGGTCATCTCAATTTTAACATCTGACCATTGAGGGTAAACTAACCCCTAATCTTAATCATTAATTCATAAATAATAATGATGCCCAATAATAATAACATTGTCAGTACATTAACAAATGCAGTAACGTGTAGATATGCCACGTTTGTGTGCCTTCTATACCAGAATTAATAGTGTGTTGTGGGAGTTAATTTTTCACATTGACGGTATATGATGGCAAAACACAGCTGATCGACAGGCAGCGGCTCTTACTAACACTGCTGGTTGGTTGGAATGCAATATACAAAATTCAAAGAGTTGTTGTTTTTGAAAAATGAAAGCATTATTGGCAAGCGCAAATAAGGTGTTACTTGCCATGTCAGCATCACAAAGCCAGGTAGCCTGGCTGGCTACTGCATTACATTGATACATTTATTTTGTATCTAAAATAGATATCTTATACAGTATTTTGTGCAGTATTCACAATTATTAAAATGATAGTATTGGTATGTTACAGGTGAATACCAAATACAGTAATTCATTTTTTTAAGTTAAAAGGTGATTTTAACAATGGATCCCTGTTTGATTGTTTAAGCCTGTACTGGCAATCATGGTTTAGATTGGACCCTGCAATGCCAGCTCTTTATTCAAAAGACAGGAGTTTTGTCTGTTTTATTTTTATTTATTCATACAGTGTTATATATATTAGCATTGGCAATTAGCACTGATTATGTTGTATCACATATGGGCTATTAGGTTTTGTCTAGTCACATTACTCACACAGTAGAATAGTGTTTATATTGCTGGTGTTGATAATTGAATTCTATTGGAATACACATTCAGTATGTGGATGCTTACACTCTGAGACAGGAATTGAAGACAGCTTTATGTCTTCACATGTATCATCACATTCATTATTCATGAACACACATACTGCTAGTGTATCACACTCAAAATAAATGTAACTTTTGCTTTATGCTTATTGCTTTTGCTTTATTCAAGGCTTGGTTTAACTTGCTCGCTGGCTGTTGATCCGTTGTCCGTCGTTCAGTGGGCTGTTGCCAGTCCAGTGTCTCTGTGTTAACACACTGAACACAAGAGAACAGAATCAGGAAGGGGTCATTCACACAGTCGTCCAATAAAGCCAGTCCAGGGTCCGAATACCAAGTCGTCAATACAATACAAAATATTCTACCCTGCAAGTAACAGTTCTGGGAGAGAGTGGCCTTACCTACCCTCATTCTGGCCCCTTTTATCCTTTGATCCCTGATTCCATGGTGTGGTTGACGAGCTAACAAGCTACACCTGGAGCCCCTGCACTGATTAAAACACCTGGCCGATAGATAGCATCCCTCTTATACCATGCCTTGCTGTGGGCGCGTCCCCTGAATCCTACACAGAAAGCCACAGAATGTATACAGTGTGCATTTTCTCAGCCTAAGGTGGAAGGCAGCGTAAGGTAATTTGACCAGATACACATTGATGAGGTTGATGCCATTACTGTCAGTGCCAATGTAATGGCGCAGATAGTATCCATAGAGATTAAGGACAATCTCCACCAGGGACAATGCTTTAGCAATAAGACTGCTGCACATAGCCATTACACTATAGGCTAGTAGTTGTACATAGAGACTATCCAGCAGCCTGTGTTCAACTAAGATTAACTCCAGCCTGAAGATTGATGGTCTTCCCATCTCACTGTCAACCACCGCAAAAAGTGTTGGCATCACCTTTGATAAATCTTTCATTTGAATCACCCGAGCATCCTTCTTCCACCTCCACAACATATCTAGACTGCGTCCTTCACTCTCAGCCTCAACCTGCCTTTGTCACTTCACGTCTGGATTACTGCAACTCTCTTCTCTCTGGCATCCCAACCAAACTCATCAATAGACTTCGATTAGTTCAGAACTCTGCTGCCAGAATCCTCACCGATACAAGGTCAACAAATCACATCACTCCTATTCGGATTCAACTACATTGGCTTCCTGTAAAGTTCCGTAAAAACTTCTCCTCCTCACATATAAAGGCCCTTCACAACCTGGCTCCCTCCTACCTCTCTGACCTTCTGCCAAATACTTCCTCCCGATCTCTCCTCTCCTCCTCTACAGGGCTTCTGGTCACCCCCCATTCCTCCTCTCTAGCATGGGGGCTCGGCCTTCAGCTGCTCTGCCCCCAGACTTTGGAACGCACTTCCACTGCACATTTGACACGCCACCATGGTCACCTTGTTTGCTTAGCTCCTCAAAATCCACCTCTTCAAGATTGCCTATGACGTTTGACCCTTTCTTCCACTCTCAACTGACTGTTTTCATTTATTTTGTATTTATTTCTCAGATCAAATGTTTATTTCTATAGTATGTATATTTCAGCCAACTGTTTTATATCTATGTATTTGCAATGTAAGATGTCTTTGAGTGTTTCGAAAGGCGTCCAAAATAGAATGTATTATTATTATTATTTAAATTGTGACAAGATCTGCCTTGATCATCTGATATCAAATGTAACCAGCTTCATGTGGTCTGCTTCTTACTTGACCTGCATGTCAACCATACCGATTCAGCTTCTACTGCCATTGTTGTCCCCATTGCAGCACATTTCAGGTTTTCATAGCCTTTCATCAGCCTCTCTATAAAACTCTTCAAACCCTCGTATTTATCCAACACGTCAGACTCACAGAGACCAGAGAATGTTAAATGGACCTTCCGGCCATTCAAAGCGCTGCACAGCATTGCCTCACATTCTCATACATACACATACACTGATGATGATGTCAGCTGCAGGGCACAGGGAGCGGGTAGTATTAGGTATCTTGCTCAGGGACACCTCGACACTTGCGGGATCACCTGTTGCCCATTCTGTGTCACTGCCACCTCCAACGCAAGTGCAGTCCTGTTGGAATCTATCTATCTAGCTTATCAAAATAACCATCTTCTAGAGTTATTTAGTAGTTACACAACTAAACTATATACAATACAGTATATGCAGCACTATTGCTTTTCATCTTATTTTTCAAGAGTTTAAGTCAGATATCTTAGGCTTTTCTATTTATCTATCACACATTTTGATCAGCAAGGCCCCATGCCAGCTGCTCTGAAAATGTCCAACTTTCAGCAGCAGAAAGCACTATAGAGCGTTCTGGAGGCGCAGAGTTTCTTCAGCAGACACTTTGGTTGCTATGATACAAATTATCCATGGAAGTGATCAGCTGCAAATAGTGCAGCATTTTACCCAAATTTGAACAAAGTTCATCTCCCGTGACCATAAAAAAATAAATAAGCCAAGTGCACATGTGGAATGGACGCTCCACATTTTTTGAATAGTGTAAATTAGCGGTGCTCCCATTGGAAATCAGCTATGGGTGGCTGGTCTCACATGATCTTACAGGTGAAGAAGCTGGTTGTGAGGCCAGTTGGATGTACAGATGTAAATTACAACACATTAATTTAATGGACAACGACTCTGGTGGACATTGCATGCCAGTTGCACTCCTTCAAAACTTGTGACATCTGTGGTCCTGCTGGAAAATGAAATCAGCACCTCCACAAAGTGTGTCAGCAGAAGGAAGCATGCAGTGCTCTAACGTTTCATGGTAGACGGCTAAGTTGACTCTGGACTTGATGAAACACAGTGGACCAACACAGAAGATGACATGACTCCCCAAATCATCACTGACTGTGGAAACACTGGACTTCAAGCAACTTGGATTATGTGCCCATCCGCTCTTCCTCCATATTCTGGGACCAAATGATATGCAGTGCAGTACCACTGTAGGGTTTATAGCCTAAGATAATTTGCGACCCCTGTCCCTGGTTAGACCTTTAAAAAAACAGCCAGTAAACATAATCAGTAAAAACTAAATAATAAAAGAAATTACAAGAATAGAAGATGATATGTGCGACACAGAATTTGACAGAAGGAATATGACAATTGTAGCCCATTTCCTTGATACTCAGGCCATTTTCCCCCCTTTTGCCTACTTTTGTTTATATTTAAACCTAAATCACTATCAAGTGCTGCATTATCAATTGTATCAGAGCAAACTGATCGTGTGTTTCTTCATCATAGAAATCGATTTGGGAACTGTATGCATGCAATATTACCACAAACACAAGGAAAACAACGGTTATAAAATGTGACATTATTTACAAACAGCACATAGATATACAGTAAGGCCTTTGAATGTGTAATATTGTTCTATAAGGCCTTTGCACATTGGAAAAACACTCCACACCACAAAAGTGCATAATACATAGAATTGTGAGCTCAGTCCAATAGAACCCATGTTTATTACCTACTATTACCTCTTTAAAAAAATGAAATGCCAAAATGTTCAAGAGTACAAACAAATTAATACAACAAAGTATATCTACTTAAAAACAATGTTGAGTAATATAAAGTATATTACATCTGACAAATTAATAATCCCACCAGAAAATATTTATTTGGCATTTAGACATTTAGATTTCTTTCAAAATCCCATTATGCTGGGGCATGCTCTGCCTGCCTTGCCTATAATGGTGTTCTGCACCAACATAATACTGTATGTATGCTTGTTAAGTTGCATGTTTATCTATACTTACAGTAAACAATACTGCATGCCATTATTGACAAGTGTGAAGTGACAAATGTTCGCTAAAAAAGAAAACACAAGTGGATTGGAGAAATTCTATATTTTGACTGTGAATAATCAATGCATGATTCCCGGACAGAAACCCTGGCCACTGACCTCTCACAACGTCCAGGAAGACACAACGAAGTTGACTATGAAAAAGGTTGGTATTAAACATTTTTAAGAGAGATTGAGCAAAAATGTTCGTGGGAAAAATGTTTACCTAAACTCATTTTAATGCAGCAATGTAGTGCAAACTTGATTTAAAGTGATATTTAGATTTTATATTTTATTCTTTGTTTATTAAGTATTTACTACAGATATGAATTAAGTATATACTACAGTTGTACAGATTGCTTATTTGAATAAAAAAAAAGATAACATTCCCATCGTTATAAATAGATTTACCTAGCAGGACAAAACTGTATTTCCAAGAAATTGTGTTTATCTATGGGATTGAGGAGACCAGAACTGAGTAGTATACTGTATCTCTATCATTATATTAAAGGTCATATAATGATAGATGTTGGTGGTAAGCATATATGGATAAAAAAGGTAACATATTATTGGCTCGATGACATTAGGCCTACAAACAAAGTTACAGACGTTCCTGTTCACCAGATAACACAACATGATACTTAAAATTACATTTTAATTCAGACAAATAAAACATGTTCAAGTAATACAGGAATTATTGTATGAATTATGTGTACACATGCCCTCACACAAACACACACCTGATATTTATGTAATTAACTGATTAATTGAACAAAAATATAAATTCAATAATTTTGTTTTTGCTCCCATTCTTCATTGAGGTAAAATATGTAAGATTTCTTTTGTACACCTTTGCGAAGACTGACAATACTACTGACAATGCAACTAATCGATCTTATCGCTCTGACAGTGTTTGTCAAAGACTAGGTCTATTCTAGCCTAGGCTACAGTAGCCTATAGCCTAGAACTAGGCTACTATATACAGTATGTTGTTGCTCCCCTGAATTTGGTGGTAGGCGATATTGACCTTGATTCTATTGAACTGTCCTAAAACATGCACGAGAGGTTAATAGCGTACTGCACAATACATACAGTGAGTGCAATGTGTATCATTAAGAAACATTCATATACTGTAGGCTACAGTAGAGGGAGGGGGGACTGAGCGGATAAAACATTTATTGATTGGTTTAGGTTATTATTATGTTTCTTCCGTTAACATAACATTGTTTTAGCATAATTATATTTTTTACAGCAAGGCATAGCAACTTAATGTAATGTAATAGGGCATTGGGCTACAGCAATCTACCGGTAGTGTTAGTTTGTATTGGCTTGTACTGTATGATAATGGGTAGAATGTTTTGAAAAGACGTGACCCTACACTAACAGGCTTATTTCATGGTGTTTGTTTGTCAACGGCAATGCTTATCAGCCAGCTGGGTTGATCTAATCCCTTCTTGAGGTAGTAATAACATAATTGCTTATTTTAAATGGTTATCAGCACAGTCGATAACAAGTTGAATTGCATTTGTGTGCTTTACTAAGAGACCCAATTGAATTGCAAAGGAAATGTGCCTTACAAGAGACTATGCCCTTCCTATCCAGACTTGGCATATGTTGACATTTAAATTGTAAACATGGGTTAAGTGGAAATAAATAATCAGGGAGAGAGAAATACAGACACATTTTTGAAGTTTAGACACTTTTACTACCATTTCTGCAGAAATTTCAAATAGATATACTCATAATGATAATGGTGCTACATTTGTACGGAACATGCATTTGTGGGATGAGCAGCAGGGCTGAGTATGGGTTGGCCCATGAAAAATGTGCCATATTGTATTTCTGACAATGACTAACAGCTTTCCTTTGCTGTTGACTCTTGTTTGGTGGATTGGATGATGGAAGTCTGAAGAAACAAGACATACTGGTAATTTAACAATTTACTTATTTAGCAAACAGGAGCATCAGTAGCGTGTGGAAGAACCATACACAGTCACAACAGCCTGGCACCTCTTGCTGGTCACCAGCCTGGTCACACAGCTGTGGGATGGCATCCCATTCTTCAACCAGCATTTGTCACAGGTCAGCCAACGTGGTTGTGATGGTCACTCTGGCATGAACAGCACACCCCAGCTGATCACACAAGTGTCCTTACTTCTTGTATGTAGTTTTATATGCTAGTGGGGAAATATTTACCATCTTTTTTTAATCAAGTTAATTATCTGTTAGATTCCACCTTTTTCAGCAGATATGCTAAAGGTTGTTTCTCTGTAGATTTGTACAGTTCAGTTATAATTAATAGACAATGAATCTAGAAATGTATTCCAGTAGCAGTTTGGTTTCAATATTCATACAACTTGATGTTAACAGTCATCTACTGAAATATCTCTTCCTCTGCGTCTCTCAGTCCCTGTCTGTGTCGATATGCTGTTATATCAGTCACGTGGTAGTTGCCACGGTAACGGGCATTGGCCAGTGCCAGTACCATAAGCGACAAGCAGAGAAACGCACAATGACACTGTTAATAGATATAGTTAATAAAATATACTGTATGTAAAATACCTATAGCTACATATTCATCATTAAATAGTTAAATAGTAGTGTTAAAACAGTTGGTTTGCCACATAAGATACTTTAAACTTTAGATAGCGTTTCGTTAGTCGTACCATACAGTATAGTATATTTTGACACATAGGTAATTGTACATTTCTCACATCTTCAACATTATTGTTGGCCCAGCTGGCATTCTTTACTAAATGGCCAGGAACTCGTCCAGGTAGTCCAGGTACACATGTATGAGTTTTATGCCATCGTCCAGGTGGCACGTGTAGTATTGATAGAGACCCAGGACAGCCGATGGTGGTGTCTCCACCAGGTATTCACGTGGAATAAGGCCGCTGCACACAACCGTTACATCACACTGTTTAGAATAGTCACATTTACCTGTAGACTTGCAATCGATACAGAAGTACTGTTCAGTTTGGGATTTCAAGTTGCATGTTTTGTGAATTATATAGAAAAGGCATCTTGTTATACATTTTACCATAAGATTTGGGTTCAGCATTTGATCCCTGAGATCAGATGGAAGCTGCTTTGTTTTATTTTTTTTACCTGACATACATGCTGGCCAGACCGATTAAGCGCTTAGCATCACTTAGCATGGTCTTCCCCAGTGAAGCAATGGGGGTCATTAGTATCTTGTAGGCTCTCTTTATATCTTTGTATTCATCCACCAGCTCCTGTTCAGGCTGGGGCAACTTACACAGGCTCACCCAGACTAGAAAACAGACAGGTAATTTACATATAGCATTGATAGCAATATACTACAGATAACCAGCTTTATTTAAGTTATGTGTAGCAGAGAGGAGACTTAGCTTTATGTATTAGACTCATTATTGTTGTTATGCATTATATATTGTAAACATTATTGGACTACATAATGCAGTGCTAATACTAATGCTGTGCTAGTGCATGTATGTGTGGCTTTACACTGGAGAGCCAGGATGAGCACCGATACGTGTTTTCGGTTCATCACTGAAACAAAACCAAAACAAAATAAACAGTAATTTAAGAAAAAGAAAATATTTTTTTTCCCCAATGAGCGAATTTAGCAGACACTTTTAGGGTGACCGTTACATGTACAAGAGCATGGTATTGTATGGGTTAAACATCTGACCATGACCGGATCAGAACCAAGACCTTTCAGGAGTGCACTACTCGTACACTACTCGTCTTCACATTCTGTTGTTCACATATTGTATCTAATCCAATAAATAGCTTCTTGTTTATTAACTAGAAAACTAACAGTTTTGATAAGAGACTGGGTCTCTGACCTTTGGAACTCACTGTGCGGGTTTCCAGTACTGTAAAGTATGGGCAAATGTGCATGTTTATATACTATATACAACATTTTCACAATGTAACAAAAGCAAGTTAAACAAAATGCTAATAACCTCAATAGAAAATCCATACAGAAGGTTTGAGGGATGTCAAATAACAGTTGATTTGTTCTAAAGTCTGTACCTGTTGTTTGGATGTGCAGGTGTCCTCTCTGCAAGTACAGCAGACTGTCTGTAGCACAGTGCTCTCAGCTAGACATGGCGATGTGCAGTTTGTTGAGCAACACAATGTAAATGGAACAGTCACACAGACATGCAAAGTCCACGGGTTGATACAGTCCATCCACTGAACTGGATTGTTGCCCGACAACACAAAGTTATTTTTATTTGTTATGTTAAAACAACTATAGTAGTACTGTACAGTGTGTGGATTGTATACAGAATGTTGTAGTGTTTCATAATAAGTGCATAATGTCTGCTGAAGGAGGTCATAGTCAAACGATCATCAGGTCTACCGAGCTGCCTATGCAGGTCATATTAGATCCCAGGACAGAAATAAGCCTGTCCTGTGAGCTCACGCATTAAAACACCCTGCAGTTAGCCATATTGCTTGCACCGTGGTCAGGACATCATGTCTATTATCCTCTCTTTAGACCTGACCATTGTAAGGTTGCAATTCCAAATGTAAGGTTTGTCTGGGAGCTGATACAAGACTATATTATGCCAAATTGGGCATTTCAGGGATTGAGTCCTTTTGGCTGGAAATCCACCATGCAAACCACTAGCCCATTCTATAAAATGAGATCCACTACTATATGAATGTGATAACACAGTAATAGATCAATATGCATATAACACCACGTGAGGATTCATGTGATTCTACTTATTCTGATAATATTTACATTTAGGTCAGGTTAGAAACTAAACATGTTTAGTTGACACTACCAGCCAGTTCTTTATCATACTTTAATAACAGCTTAATGCTTTCTGTAGCTCCTCTGGTAAGCAAGAGCCATGCATGATGTGAAAGTTTTAACAATGACATTGAAAACTAAATCGTTTGAATCAGAAATTGGCTTTCTGACATTCTGCAGTCTGTTTTCCTTACAATAGTCAGACATATCACGTTCCATTAATGTCACTCTGATGGCTAAATCACTTATCTACCGCTGTCTATTTGCTTTAGACCTGAGTAAACATGCCAAAGCTCTGCTTTTAGGAAGCTACGGTGAGAGGTTTTATTTTATGAAACATCAATACTTGGAAATATCAAGACTAATGGTGACCTTTCCTTTCCCCCCTAGTGATTCCATCATACAACTGGTGTACCTTTTGGCCCATTCTAGTCTTGCACAGTTCCATTGTAAAACAGTAAATGAAAATGGTTTATAATTTCTGATACAGCAAAGATTTAACCAATACATTTGTTTAGTGTAGAGTGATTAGGTCCACAGAGCATTTCAGACCATATCATGAACGTGGGAAATTCCAAGGACACAGTAGATCAAATATAGAGAAACATATGAAATAGTCACTGCAGACACATTATGACAGTATGCCTGTTTTGTGTATCATTTTGCAGTATGAACATTGTTGCTCTATATTCACATCTACACTGTGATGCCATGGGTGTTACTTGGCACTTGAAGCTATGTTTTGTAAGCGAGACAGTGACCTTTCTAGCCATAAGCAATGACCACCTGCACTCAAGTCCTGTCAATAGAATGGCCCACCCAGAAACAGATGCAGTAGCTGATGGTACATCAGACCTTGGCCACTACAGGAAACCCAATGGCATTTGACTTGTCCACAAGATAGAGTGATTCCCTGAATATCATGCCTAGAATAGAATGCACAGAGGACAGTATTATAATAAAGTGCTTAGATGAGGAAAGGAGAGGAAAGCAAGGTCAATTTCTGTTCAACCAATGCAGGCAAGAATACACACACTACAAGTTCATATAAAAGGAAGCAAAATTATTTTTAAGATTCAGGCCTAGATATATTTAGCTACATGAAGTATTTATGATTGTTGGAGGTGAAATGTTAAGGCAAATTCTTTATAAGTCATATTTCTTCTAGATCTAGGACACATTGTTGCTTATAGCTGTACTGTTCTAAAAGGCTTTGTGTGACACCTACAAACATATTTGCAACATGCATTTTGTATGAGCAATACATAATGGTAAAAACTATTAATAAGTAATTAATAATTTGTTCATGTTATTTTCAGCTTTTGAAATGTTTGAGTACATGACATTTTACCATTCAACTGAAACACACACTTTGCGGTTGTAACAGAGGGTCTTAAATCTCAATTTCAGTAAACATTATGACAACCTTCCAAAGGTCACGTTGTTTGATACAGTGGATAAAGTTTATTATGATAAAACATGATCAGTAGCTAACTAATTAATAGCAAATGACAAAAGCATGTAATGTACAGAAAGCAATGTACTGTATATCATGTATGTATATATACATACTCTTTCAAATGTCTTCTAACTGAGCTGCCCTTGGGCCATGTCTCCCTTGTAAAATAGATCATATTCCAATGGGACTTTTCTGCTGAAATAAAGATAAAAAAAAAGGTTTGTGTGCCAGATATTCACAAATTTTTTTTTTACAGAAAAAAAAAAAAAAGTTTTTAATTTTTATTGTATTTTTATTTGCTATATCTTAGTATCCATCACGGAATGTGCATCCGGTACAATGATGTCACAAGACACTGATGTCACAGACTTTTTTTTCAATATGTCATGCATTCTAATAGTCTCAAAAGTACATTTTAAGATAACCATCAGAAAAAAAAAAGATTTACCAAATTTCCATTAATGTCTAAGAAGACAATCCTCTATCTCTGTCCTTTGAGGATCACTGTTCTGCCTCTGGCTCACTTCATTCCACAACAAAGATGTGATTTACACTTGATACCATTGACTTAACATTAATAATGCCTTGCCAAAAGGCTTATGTGCCAGCATAAAACCACTATAGTGAATATAATGTGTACTGTAAGTGAGACGGGGCTTAGGAATCTTACCATGCAGACAATTACCCTCTGATACTGACCATACTTGTCAAACCTTAAGGTGTAGCCTTGGATCAACTTACTTCATATTTTATTACTCAACATGTCTGAATGCGACACCATGGGAAAATGACAATTGGTGGCAGCTTATATTATCTGAGAACTGTTATTGCTTCTAGTGCAAGCAGTTATTTACAATAGATAGTTTGTTATACAGTATACACTTTAATTTCTACATCGTCAACTTTTATCAAGCTTTGACATTAAAATAATGTTTGTTGTGTTTTTAAAGCTGCAGTCTGCAACACCCACTAAGTGGTTGTTCAAAACATAACATCTATGGACAGCAAGTGGGCTGATGGAGGCGTATATACAATTTAATTATCCGTTGAACCAATGATTGCTCACTCTATATAAGCTTTTCTGATGGTTATCCTTGTAATACACACCCAATAACAAAAACTAAAAACCGGAACTACTGTACAAATATAAAGTTTTTTTATTAACATAAACACTGACTGATATGTGTTGTATATTTTTTTCAACCTGTATTTCTATTAAATGCGTACACATTAAACACAAATACATGCTGTCAACATGACATGACACCACCCAGGTTCATTGATGTGTGGCTGGGGTGTGTAGAGTGTGTAGACAGCTGTAGGCTGGTAGTCAGTACACCAGAGAGAACAAACTCGAGGGTGGAGCGCCATCCCTAGGCACAGTTCCAGACGTTGCAGGTGACCACATTTTAGAACAAACTATTGTAGAAGTATACAACCGTGGCTGTATATGATTTGAATCCCTGAAACTGCACTCTACCCTGGGTTTGCTCCAACACTCATTTTACTTCAGAAACGGGTAATTAATTAGTTGTTCACACCTGTTTGCAATCCCTGAGTCTGGTGAACAACACATCCCACACAGACATGTCTAGACCATGGCACACCTCCTCATCCTCATTTCAGATTGAACATGCTTGGCTTAAAATCAGAATACATTGGTAGAAGTGTATATGTAAACAAAGATGTACAGTATAGTGTAAGGTCATTTACAAATATTCCTAATACAGGCACCAAAAAATGTTTTAATGCCTGATGGTACTTTTTATAAACACGTTATTTCAGTGTGTATAATCAATTTGTTTTGGTAATTTTAAGATCTATTGACATTTTGTAGTATATAATATGTCAAATATATCAAATAAATTTGTCAACAACAAAGGTGAATATTGTGACTGATTTGTAGCCAAAGTACAGCATGTTTTCAATATATATCAAGGGAAGTGGGGTTTAACAACATTTCACTAGTCACTTTATTATTTGAGATAAAGGCAGGGCCAGTCATTCTTGCTAACTTCAAGCTCAAGTGCAGTCCTCTGCGGTGCCCCCTCACACATCGAAATGCATTGTAAAGCAAAGCGTAGTGCTATGGCTTTGTTGATTCGAGCAGTGTTCGCCACTTTGTTTATGTTCCTATTTACGGAGCCAGGGCTGTGTAGAAGTATCAGATTATTTTTTTTACACGCACAGAGAATGGGAAGCTAATGAAATGCCAGGAGATATTTGTTGAGTTTTACAAAAAGTGTATTATCTTACATTTCGCTTGCAATAGCTGAATTTAAGACTTTGTAAACAAGCAAACATCTAAGCTGCATCTAATTCTCCTGTAAATGTAAAGTAACATACTCCAAAACGGGCGCATACACAGACAGGAGGACAGGCCACCATGGACCATGGTACTTTATGGAGTCCACTCATGCACAGTCCATCATCTAGTCTACAACGTGCAGTGGTGTAAATGTAACGGTGGCCAGTAGATAGATCACTCTCCGACACCGCATAGGACGCTCTGGCGATGCAGAATACGGCCGGGGGGTTTTAGCTTGCCTTGTAGAGCGGCCGCTCTCTGTGTGAGAGATCTGATTTCGATTCCCCGAGGGGGATAGATGATCTCCGTCACATTAAAACTTGGGGTATGTCTGCACACTATCTGACTAAACGTCTTACGCAAACCCTCGCGGAAAGTAGAACAAATCAGCTTCCAATATTGCTGATTAAAACAATATATTGATTTGTGGGAGCAATAGGGATAGACTTGTCAATAACCACTGTGAGGACTCACTCGTTAAGGCAGAAAATTAGCGGAATTTGTCTACTGCATAGTTCCGGTTGAAAATAGTGATTTCTGTGCCGTGAGTCACCCTCCTCTCTCGTTCTCCATCCCCACACTTGAATATTACTCTGTGGTGGAAAACAGCAGCTGGCTGAGCTGCAGAAATATGTCAAACAGTCCCCAGCGTCTTGCCGTACAACAAGCAATAGGCTTCGTAAAAAATAAAATCGCACACAGGATGCATGAATGTTTGATGATTTTTCTCCACGCAGGATATTGCTGATGCATATGCATTGACATTTTCAGCTAAAAGTGAAATACACAATGCAGTACTTGAAGTTCATAGAATCTCACAATAAATACAGTATGATAAAAACACCACTCTTGGGAAATAATAAACTTTATATTTACAATAAGTTAAAGTGACACTAAACATCAACAAAACTTCACATTCTAAGTGACATCACCATCTTTCTTGTACAAATCAATAGTTATATGACCCTAACTCCACCCATTGCACAACTCTCAACTGAAAAATGCATAGTCAAGGAGCTGAGTGAGGGGAAGGGCTGAGAGGGTCTCTCAAAAACATTAACATTAATGTTTGAATTTGATAATGCGCGAGTGTTTGAAAAGTACGGTCGGAAGTCAGCAACGAACTTGGGCAATTTGAATTTTCTATAATGTGTAGAGCGATATTCGACCCATAAAAATTCAAATAAAAAAATTTAATAAAATTAATTTAGTTAATATTATCACAAGCATTTTCTCATCACAGTTCAGTCCTATTATTTAGTTTATTTAGGGTGCAGTAACTGCATGTTGACCATACAGTAACTGTTAACTTATAACTCAACGTAAAAGTATTTGTATATGGGGATTTAATGGTATTTTAGCTGGTTTCTACGGTCACCTATATCTTCCCGTCATCCTTTTGAATCCCTTTGTCTTACAGTGCAGTTTATTAAAGGGGATATATTATGAATAAACAAACTTTTCAGTGCTTCAACATGCTGTAACATGCTTTAACATACTGTGAATACCCACGCTGCCGACTCAGAAGTGGAACATTAATGACCCCCCCTTTCAGCCTTCGTACCTTTTACAAAGAACACAAAGCAGAATGAAGGCCCAATATTTCAGTGTAAAAAGGGCTTCTGGTTCAAACTGATGGTTTCACTGCACCGCTTTGTCAGATACACAAAGTTGTATTTGCAAATGCACAACTGTCACGCCGCAGTCCCTGGGCGGGGCAGTGCCCGCCGCTCCTGCGCGCTCTTGCACGCGCTCCCCGGAGTACTGACAGCTGATCTGAGACAGGTGACAATCAGGGACTCCCACATCTGTCTCATGTGGATGATTGCTGTCAGCGTGTCTTTAAAACGTTTGTGTTCCCTGCAACCCTTGCGGGTTATTTTGCTTTCAAGCCTGAGTTGTATTGTGTTGTGAGTTTTTGTTGAGATTAAATCACTGTTTGTTATTCCTTAGTCATTCGTAACATCACAGAATAACCCGCCGCTTTCTAAAGCAAGCTACCAAAGGCAGCAACTGTCTGTGTCGTACGAACGTAGCCTTCCGTGGATTAGCATGGACGCAGCGGAGGGTGGCGTGAGTAGCGGACACCCGGATCGGCTGTCGGCGATGGAGGCGAGACTCCAGTCGATGGGGGATTGTCTGACGCAGCTGGTAGCTGCTTTCCAGCAGCTGACGGCTAGTCAGACGCCCCTCCCGGCCGACGAAGCCCCGGCGACGGCGAGAGCCCAGGCGACGGGTTCGTCGGCTGTGGAACAGGAGTCTCGTCGCGCTCTGGTGAGTGAACCACGGAGGGCCCCCCTCGATAAGTATGACGGTTGTCCGGGGGGGTGTCAGGGTTTCCTTCTCCAATGTGAGCTGTACCTGGGTGAAGGGCAGCTCACCGACAGGGAGAGGATATCCCTGATTACCTCCTTCCTCACCGGACGCGCCCTCAGCTGGGTGACAGCAGTGTGGAGTAGCGGGGACGAGGCGATGCGGTCTTTTCCCTCCTTCATCACACGGTTCCGGTCGGTGTTCGACCACCCAGAGGAGGGGAGAGATGCCGGCGAACGGCTCTTGCGGCTCCAGCAGGGTAAGAACACTGCCGCGGAGTATGCTCTGTCTTTCTGGACGGTGTCGGCGTCCAGCGGCTGGAACGAGCCGGCTCTGCGCACTGCGTTCGGCCAAGGGCTGCGGACCGAGGTGCGCATGGAGCTGGCTTGTCGTTGGACGCCTACATCGACCGGGCCATTGCGATCGACAGACAGCTCTGCGAGCGGGACCACCTGGGTCGTCGATTGCATTCTCCCGCCTCGGGAGAGAGCGGAGCCGGAGCCGATGGAGCAGGGGAGCGTGAGGCTCACAGCGGAGGAACGGGACCGCCGGAAGCGTCGGGGCCAGTGCCTGTTCTGCGGTGAGGGGGGGCACTTCCGTAAGGAGTGTCCCCATTCCAAACCGTGAACAGGAATGGGGGTGAGTACCAAGCGGACCCCACCAAGCACGGTGGGGGCGCTGAGTGTGTATAGCATTTCTGCGCCTTTCTGTTGCTCGGTGGTGGTGTCCGGCGGTTCTCATTCCCATGTCACTT
>JAOEGT010050813.1:0-19687 GCA_025447795.1 Speoplatyrhinus poulsoni | reverse complement strand
CTTTAGGGTGAGAAGGTAGAGTATAGGAGCATACCTTCTGCCCTATCCTGCTCTGGAACCCCTTTAGGGTGAGAAGGTAGAGTATAGGAGCATAACTTCTGCCTTATCCTCTGAACCCCTTTAGGGTGAGAAGGCAGAGTATAGGAGCATACCTTCTGCCCTATCCTCTGAACCCCTTTAGGGTGAGAAGGTAGAGTATAGGAGCATACCTTCTGCCCTATCCTGCTCTGGAACCCCTTTAGGGTGAGAAGGCAGAGTATAGGAGCATAACTTCTGCCTTATCCTCTGAACCCCTTTAGGGTGAGAAGGTAGAGTATAGGAGCACACCTTCTGCCCTATCCTCCTCTGAACCCCTTTAGGGTGAGAAGGTAGAGTATAGGAACACACCTTCTGCCTCATCCTCTGAACCCCTTTAGGGTGAGAATGTAGAGTATAGGAGCATACCTTCTGCCCTATCCTGCTCTGGAACCCCTTTAGGGTGAGAATGTAGAGTATAGGAGCATACCTTCTGCGCTATCCTCCTCTGGAACCCCTTTAGGGTGAGAAGGCAGAGTATAGGAGCATACCTTCTGCCCTATCCTCCTCTGGAACCCCTTTAGGGTGAGAAGGCAGCGTATAGGAGCATACCTTCTGCCTTATCCTCTGAACCCCTTTAGGGTGAGAAGGCAGAGTATAGGAGCATACCTTCTGCCTTATCCTCCTCTGAACCCCTTTAGGGTGAGAAGGCAGAGTATAGGAGCACACCTTCTGCCCTATCCTCCTCTGAACCCCTTTAGGGTGAGAAGGCAGAGTATAGGAGCATACCTTCTGCCCTATCCTCCTCTGAACCCCTTTAGGGTGAGAAGGCAGAGTATAGGAGCATACCTTCTGCCTTATCCTCTGAACCCCTTTAGGATGAGAAGGCAGAGTATAGGAGCATACCTTCTGCCCTATCCTCCTCTGATCCCCTTTAGGGTGAGAAGGCAGAGTATAGGAGCACACCTTCTGCCTTATCCTCTGAACCCCTTTAGGATGAGAAGGCAGAGTATAGGAGCACACCTTCTGCCTTATCCTCTGAACCCCTTTAGGGTGAGAAGGCAGAGTATAGGAGCATACCTTCTGCCTTATCCTCTGAACCCCTTTAGGGTGAGAAGGCAGAGTATAGGAGCATACCTTCTGCCTTATCCTCCTCTGAACCCCTTTAGGGTGAGAAGGCAGTTTATAATATCGGCGTCTAGAAAATATTCTTATATTGCCAATTACCTGCGATCACATGAAAAGCCTCTTTGATATTTGCATCAAAGAGGCTTGCATCAAGTGCATCCAGCAGTTTAGTAATGACACGCAGTTTTCTTGATCCAAGTTCATTGCCACCAATGGAATAGCCTCTATGAAGTGTCCTTTGGCAAAGATATTGCACAGAAACAGTGAGGGCATTGATTTGGCTTAGTGCAACGCCTTTTTTATGAATAATTATGAATGACTTTGAAATTATACTAGAACAAAGTACTTTTTCACTGTTGGGAGGAGAGAAGTAGAGAGAGAAGGCTTTACCTTGTGACGTTGTAATCTCTTCAGTCTCCTGCCAGGTGTCGGATGTCTCTCTTGCCCTGGTGTTTCTGAAACACACATACACACACACACCCACAGAGCAGTAAACGTAAACATAAGGTGTGTGTGTGTGTGTGTGTGTGTGTGTGTGTGTGTACATTCGCTCTTATTCAAACCATCTGCATGGCATCATCAAACTGTAATGATGCCCCGCCCCCCTTGTCTCCACAGGACTATGTTGTGTGACTATGATGTCATGACAAATAATCGTCCAATCTGGCTTCTTTGGCATCGTTAAAAGAGATATATGTACATAGGCACCGAGAGAATATTATGAAGGACCATATGAGCCAAGTGTGGCACCTGAAAGGAATGTTGTAGAGCAGTAAAACCGAAATTCCGAAGGAATTTATGAATTGGGTGTGTATTGCAGCTGGCTCTTCCGGCTGTAGTACCACCTGTCGCCACAAGTCACGGCTGCTTCAAACCTAGAGTCAGACCCTGCCCCCTTGGGTGGGCTATTGCTAGCATTGCCTATTATTTACTCTTTAGCGATGTATTGCTAGCTTTACCGGCTAGTGTGTAAGCAGGTTGTGTGCGTATACTTGTCCCTTGGGCATTGTATATACTTGCCCTGATTCTGGAAGTCACCACATCTCACCACTCCACAATATATTGAAGGTTGAATAACACAGCCCTATTTGCTACCTACACACACACACACACACACACACACACACACTCGCACACACACACACTTTAGTGAATTAAAGTGAGACAAACCAGAAGTTTGTCTCTACATCAGGGGCGATTCTAGGATCAGACCTTTAGGGGTGCTCAGCCCCTAATGGGAATGTGATCTGTACATACAAAGATGTCTAAATCACAAATGTCACTGTAGCCCTATCAATCAATAATAAGCAATAATTCATGTTTTTATGTTTGCATTTGCAATGGCATAAGTATTGTTTTAACATTGGTGAGGGGACATGTTAAGCAGGAGATCAAACACTTTCATTTCCTGCATTCTGGTGAATTTCTATGCACCAATTTGTGCCTTTTATGCAAACATTTCTAGTGAAAATGTCTCTAAAGCAAAATACTAAATTATTGAAGAGGTGATTATTTAAAATATAATGGGATATTATGCATTCTGTATTGCTTTCAAATTCTCCCCCGAAATACTCCCGAAAAACCGGTGTGTAAGTTCGCACCCTATGACGGAGCTGGCTGGTTTTCAGCGGTACACTCCGTCCGCACGTTCTTCAAATTCAAATGTTAACGTTAATGTTAATGGGAGTTCCGCTCTCAGCCCCTCCCCTTCCCCCACATTTTTAGCATTTTTCAAAGTAGTAGTTGGTGGAGTCAGACTCAGAGCAGGGGTGCAGTTACACTATAATACCAATTAAATAAATAAACACGTTGTACCTCGGTATTGTGACTCGTGGTGCAGCGGAACATCTGATTGCGAATGAGATGCTGTAAACATTTATATTCGCTCTCCCCCATGACCTCCATAATTGCCCCCAGCTGCTGTATGAAGAACAGCTCCTTGTTGGGGTTTCTCTTTGGCCAGAACCTCAGCAGCTGCTTGACAACCTTGGGGTGGGTGTGCAGGGGGTTGTATTAAAGGTAAAGTCAGCTATTGCAAGCTAATTGTAAGCTTATACACTTTATGTCAAATTCCCCAAATATCTCCTCGCATTTCGCTATCTTACCGTTCTCTGTGCATGTTGAAAAAATGATCTGATACTTCGACACATCCCTGGCTCCGCAAATAGGAACATAAAGTGGCGAGCACCGCACACATCAACAAAGCCAGAGTACTATGCTTTGCTTCACAATGCGTTTTGATGTGTGGAGCGGTGCCGCAGAGGGATATTGTTTTGATTTGAGCTTGAAGTTAGCAAGCGTTCCCGAGAATGACTAACCCTGCCTTTAAGTGAAATATTACATTTTCTGTGTGTGTGTGTGTGTGTGTGTGTATTATTAACTTACTGGAACAGTCAGGGTGTGGTCCTTTTCAATGAAGCCTAGCACACAATAGATCAGCTATAGAGAGACAGAGGGAAATATCACACATATATTATGCTACCAGTATAGACGGTGGATTATACACACTACCACTAGACAAGATGATCATCTTTGCAGAGGAGTAAAAAGTGTTTTCGAGTTACAGTACAAGTCTACGAAGTCACTATCACGGGTCAGTTTATGAGTCTCCTGTTATATTGTTATGTACTGTATATAGAGCCAGCTATTAAGATAATGCATGCAATTTTAAAGTTACGTTTACTGTCTTTGTGTTACTTCATGTTGCATCTTGGTCCATAACAAAATACATGAGTTTGTATTCAAGGAACTGTACAGAAATGACAATACCGTTATAATACCGATATAATCTAATCTAATGGTTTGGATGAAAAAAAAAATCCCTTCCCCACCCCCACTACTGATAAACGGCTGAGGATGGATGGATGGATGGATGAAAGAGTAGTCTGTTATGGGACAACCTCACAAATATAAACGATGATAATGCTACTATAAACTAAGTGTACAAATGATTCACATCACGAAGCCCCACGTAGCTCAAACATAAGACCTACTTTGTGACACCCATCTGGTGCAGTCCGCTCCAGAAAGCTGGTCTTGTGGAGCGGCATCAGAATGTTCAACAGAAAGTGCTTTTGATCCTGCGTCAGCGGCAATGGAAGGCCATCTATTATACTGAGACAGAGAGACAGAGAGAGAGATATTGAAAGAAAGTGTGTGCCTGTGTGTGCACTGTGCATGTAGATAGAGTGAGATTTTAACAGAACGTATGTGTTACCTTCCCATGATCTCTAGCATTTCACAGATGCCATTGTCATACTCTGTCTCATAAACAAACCTGCAGGAGAATACACACGTTGCCTGTCAATCCCTGTCTCTTTGGGACATTTTGAAAACGCAAAATGAGAAGCGATCTCTCTCTCTGCCTCCCTCGCCCACCCCGTTGGTCACTAACTTGTACAAGGTATTGACAATGACATTTCCAATGCATGCTCTTGTCTTGATCAACTTGGTGTGCATTGCTTGGAGGATGCGTCTTAAGTATTGTCTTTTTGTGGGGTCCTCGCAGTCAAACAGCTCCACAAACTACACACATGGAATGATTACAAGGAAGCATTAACAACACATGCAGACTCTGTGATACACTAAATACTAAATTCTGGAAAAGGTGATTTTAAAATATAATGGAATATTATGCATTCTGTATTGCTTTCAAATTCTCCCCCAAAATATTCACCTGTGTGTAAGTTCACAAAATGTAACGTTAAAGGGCTGAAACTTTGCTTAAAGATTCGTTCAGAAAAGGGGTGCTGAAAAGATTATGCTTTTTAATACCCTGGAACTCAATTTCCATTCATACATTTCTTCTTTTTGTTTATTATTTTTAATGTTTTATCTGATTATACTATTTTTATGTTTATTTATGTATTAACTTATAGTAAATTGCAAGTATTTCATTAAACATGATTTGGAAATACCTTTAGATTTTTTTTTCTTAATTTTAGGTGTTTGAATGTGTTTTTATCTTTGATGTACATAGAGCATTAATGCAAATTAGAATGTCATATCTAAACAGAGAAATTTATTAAAAAGATTTTTGTAATTTCTTACCAACATGACAAATGTAGTGTCAAAATGTATTTCACCGATGCTTGTGTCGAAGTTTGGGGACTCCAGGAGGGAAAGGAACATTTCAAAAACCAGCTAGAGAGAGAGAGATTTTGATAATTTCTATATATTTCATGAAATTATCAAAAATGTATTTTAGAAAATATTAAGATTGATGCCCAAGAGGCCTCTGAATTCTATGCTACATGTGCACATACCTTCATGTGAGGCCACGCAGCCTCCAGAGTAGAGACAACTATGGGATCTTCTGGGTGTTGCATCGGCAACATGGAGGGCGATATATTCCCGATCAGATTAACTGAGAGCTGGAGCGCACACACGTGCACACACACACACACACAATTGTCTCAAAAACTATTTGACACTATATAATACAGACATTATGAAAAGGTTTTTAGAAACTACTGTGCATTACTCTGTACAAATAGAGTTACATACAGGGCTAGTAACATTTTAGCAGGGCTAGTGGACATTTGGTTTACTAGCCCTGCTGGCTAGTGGCAAAAATCCTTAAGATCCACCCCTGCATACATACGTCTGTGGAAAAGATGCACAACTTTTCCTGAAAGATAAAAAGTTAAAAAGAAAACTTGTGTGTGCGCGCGCGCGCGCGCTCTCACCATTTTGACAGCCGCGGGGTAGATGCACTTACTGATGTCATTTTGTGCTTTAATGAAATCTCTCATCTCTATCAACGCTTCACTCTTCACCTCCTTGGAGTTTAAGTCGGTGGGTGGGCAGGTCACATAGTCGAACAGAGTGCAGCACTGCTCCAGTTTCTTGATGAATAAGCCATCTCTCTCTGCCACAGAGGAGGCATCTGAGAGAGAGAGAGACTACATCACACACATACACCTCGCTTCTCTTTGCTCCTACTACCGACCCCTGGGGATCGCACATTTGATGCTATTGCTCAACTCTGGAATTCTCTGCCTGCACCACTAAGGTTTGCGTCTGCTGAATATTTCAAACAGCAGTTAATAAAGACACACTTGTTTTAAAGACAGGCATTTTACATTTCACTAATTGTTTGGCTTCATAGATGAGACACTATGTTTATATTATTGCTATTATGTGGTTTTTACTGTTTATTGTGTTGTAATAGACTACTGTGTACCGTTTTTTACCTTTGCTATATTGTATTGCTTTTATTGTAAAGCACTTTGTGACTCATGTCTATCACATCAGACATACAAGTAAATGTTCTGTTATTGCTAATGATCCACATTAGTTTCTGTGAGATGTTAAAGATGTAATCTGATTATTAATGTTCAAATGTGTGTGTGTATATTATATTCAATATACTATATTATATAGTATATATTATATTCAAATTGCCCACCAAGCACTTCTTGGAACAATTTTGCTATAGGTTTAGCCTCTCTGTGACCATTGACAATTTAGAACTTCCGTTGGCGTAACTGTTCTTTACATGGCTCTTGTCTAGACTAGTCTGGTCTAGTATAGAATAGTATCACTGTACAGTCTACTGTCCAGTCTGTGGTCCAATACAGTAGGCCTACAGTACCTTTTATATTTGGAAGTGACGTCAGGTTTCGATCCTTGCTCATGAGGAATCCAGTGATAGTGAGATTCATTCTCTACACAAACACACACTTAAATTACCAGCTAGCCTACCCATCCAAATTATCTTAAAGGGGATCAATCTGTAATTAATATTGAGGCTATACATGAGTGTTACACTCTGATCAATAAACACTGGAAAATAAATCTAAAATATGCTGCGGTAATGTGCCATTATGTCCTGAAGTGTCTTGAAAGGCGTCCTTAAATAAAATATATTATTATTGTTTGTGCAGTGTGTATATTTGGCCACAAGGGGTCACTGTTGATGTTGAGAAACAGTGGGTCCTCATCAAAACGATCAAAACACATTCACTCACGGCATGTTTGCATACATGTGCTTCATTCAAATCATTTGAAAGTTCAACATAAATGCTTCCACTGTCTACAGTACCCTAGCATCTGGCCTGGGTGTCGGGCTCTCGGCTGTGAATGCATACACTTCTTCACGTTCAATCCCGGGTGATGTATACATGATTCTTTCCTATAAAAGAGTGGTGAAAGTTTAGTTTTCTTTGGCAAATTGACATCTAGGCAAGGGATCATGAGACATAAGAAAAACAAATGTATACGCGTTCAGGATGTTCCTTAACAAAATGGCTTCTAAAGAAATGTCTCATCTTGCTACCGTACAGGTTAGCCTAGCGATCGGGCTAGACCTTTATATACGGTGTACGCTAGCCTGTTGGTATGACATGGTGATGACGTCAAAAACGATCACAATATTTAAGATAGCTTAAACAAAAATAGTTTTACAGGCTATATTTCTCAAACGACCTACTTTCTTAATGTTTAACTACCAATGTTAGGTCTACTAAAATTACTACACGTGTCACTTCTGTTAGCAGTACATACTTTATATAGGCCACTGACAGTATAGAATTAGAATAAGCTTACGATGAAAATGCGCAGTAAGTACTAGTACTTACTGTAGCAGTATCAAGCTTTACTTATTAGTGTATTTACTGATTTGATGAGTAAGAATTAGGCCCGGTACCCTAAATAGCCTACACGTTGCACATGTACATCAAATGTTACAGAAACGTGCCACAAGCTAACAAAGCGTTTCCATAGAGATAAGACACTACTCGAGATCACGTGGTAGACTATGGAGAGAGATATGTCTCAAAATGATTTTTAAATGCAAGTACCATGATTCACAAATATTCTATGATTTATACATGTAATTTGATATCCACAAACAAAAATGTCCTTACCTGTTATGTGAAAATTTACATTTAAATAAATGGGCTATGATTTGTACAAATAGTTATCCATCAGTAAATATATTGTGATTTTAAAAATACTTTGTGTGTGCCATTGTAAACCTCAAGTTCTGCGTCTAAAGTGTTGCATCTGCTATGGCTGCATTTAATGTCCTTATACATACATACAATAGCCTGATAGCCGCATAAATGTATTCCTTCTTTCAGTGACATAATTTTGAAGATGTTTTGTGATCCACACACAAATGTCTTCAAGATCCACACGTGTGCTAGATCCACGATTGTCTCTTACCCTTTCAAAAATGACATCCAGTAGGAGGCAATGTTGTTCAATCAGCTTGTGAATTAGCAAGGATGGCAAGGAATTAATAGGTATATCAGGTGACAAATGCGATTCAACACTTCACACACAGAACTTCAGATTTTCAACAACATTTAATGATAATGGCATACACAAAGTATAAAGTATTATTAAAGTGACAAACTGTTTATTTACAGATAGACAACAATTCGTACAAATCATAGCACATTTATATACGGTACACGGTTTTCATTTAAACAATCTGGTCACCTGCCTGTCTGTACAAGTGAGATTGTCAAATAAAATAATATTCAGTGCTGTTATCACACATTACTGTAATGTAAACATGATATTCCTGAAGTGAACGATGCTGTCCAGAATAGATGAAAACCAAACTTGAAAACTATTAAATAAATAGATAAGCCACGTGATCTCGAAGCGGCAACATAAAATAGTGTTAAACAGAAAAAATACCTTTCAAACGATCGTAACTCAGAGTTTCTATTTGGCCAGAATGACAGAGACAGGCCAGATATCTGTGTCATATTATATTAAGACACATCCATCTGGGAAACCGTCCATTGAAACGGTTTTAAAAGCAGGGCAGGCACTTGGCAGGTGATTGTACAAACCTGTGAACCAGCACGAGGTACCGGAGCCACCTTGGCAGATGAAGTTGGTCGGACATGGAACCTTCTTCGTCTGCCCTGGCGCTGCTCCAGATCCAGTTCAGGCGTTGTCTCCCCCGTGCCTGTTTCCTGTGCCGCAGACTCCTTGGTCCTGGAAGCGACGAGGGCGTTCCATGGACATCCTCTGTCCTGGGGATGCTGTAGTGAAGGTCCTGGAGGGCCGCTGCCCTGCATGTTTTAGATGTCCCCCTGCACCAACACACCTGATTCACATGAACAGCTCGTTATAATGACACATTAAGACACATTAAGAGACGGGGAGACATCTAAAACATGCAGGGCAGTTGACGGTCCCTCTAGGACCAGGATTGGGGACCACTGCTGTAGTGGCTTTGGGTGCGCTGACTCAGCATGGGAAGGGTGACTGGAGAATCGTGTCATCTCTCCATGGTATGACATACTCATTCATGTAGAACCAAGCCCTGTTGGACACCTGCACACACACACACACGATAGTGAATTCTAATCACAACCAGGAGTTTGTCTCGCTGTAAACCTTGCACATATATAGGTTTAGCAGGTCTACTGTATATCAGGGCATGTGCAGGGCTCTGTGTGCTCTTGCATCTGTCCATTTCCCCAAACAAATCAAACGTCAATAACATCGCCTGTTGTATTTTGCGTTTATCGCAATTATTTCTGGGATAATATATCGGCCAACAAAAATAGTAACCGTGACAGGCCCACTGCCATCATGTACTTTGATGACGCCGGCAACGCTGCCTCGCATGTAGAATGCTTCCCGTGATTCTACATGCGAGGCAAGCGTGCTGGCAACCTAGTGGTGAGCTGTTGCCTGACATTTTCTATGCTCATAGAGCCACTCTTTATGTTGGTCCTGTAAGTAACCTACACAACTGCTAGCATCCCCAGTGTCAGAGGACAATCCTAGTGTCAGAGGAGACTGGACCAGAGCACTGGAATGCCCACAGGACAATAAAACAAAGTTAAAAGGGCGGTGCTTGGGATCGGTCAATTCTTACCGATCCCAAGCACTGCCCTTTTAACTTCCAACCTAGTTACTGCAACTAGGTTGGACAAAACAGCATAGAACAGCACAGGAAAAAAGACAGTTGATGGAGTTTCTGTCAGATTTAAGAAACGCTCAACTTTTATTGTAGGACAGGTTTAAAGGGGCGGGGCTTAGGATCGGTCAATTGGCCCGGATGTATTTTACTCAATACCAATTGTGATCAAATAAATAAAAAGGTTGTACCTCTGTATTGTGACTCATCATGCAGAGGGACAGCTGCCTGAAAACAGGCTCTCGTAACTGTCTCAAGTAAATTCCTTCCATGACCTCCGTAATTGCCCCCAGCTGCTGTATGAACAACAGCTCCTTGGTGGCGTTTCTCTTTGGCCAGAACCTCAGCAGCTGCTTGACAACCTTGGGGTGGGTGTGGCAGGGGGTTGCTTTAAGTGAAATATTAAATATGACATTTACTGCGTGCGTGCGTGCGTCTTATTAACTTACTGGAAGCGCCAGGGCGTGCTCCTTTTCAATGAAGCCTAGCACGCAATAGGCCAGCTGTAGAGACAGAGAGAGACCGTACTGTATTGCATCAGAATACATGACGATTTGGGGTATTTCTTGTGGCATGACAATGATAATAAAGCCGATCTGTAATATAACGTTTTGGACGTTTCCAAATGCAATTTATTCAAACTGGGGTGTGTCTCTGACAACCTGCCCGTGACCTTTGACTTGGAGGTTGTGGACAGCCAGACAGACTCTGACCTCTGAAATGAATCGCTCCAGGGCATCGGTCTTGTGGAGCGGCATCAGAACATTCACCAGGAAGTTCTTTTGATTCTGCGTCGGCGGCGATGGAAGGTCATCTATAATACTGAGATAGAGAGAGAGCGGTTTATGGAATGTGCGTGTCTTTGTGTGTACATGTAGAGAGAGAGTGTGAATTGTTGATGGAGTTGATGGAGAGTGTGTTTTTAGATGTATGCGTGTTACCTTCCCAATATCTCTAGTTGTTCACTGATGCCATTGTCATAGTCCGTTTCGTAAACAAACCTGCAGAACACACACATTGCTTGTCAATCTGCCTCTGTTTTACTTCCCCGTCCAGACTTTTTCCCCTTATTGGTCACTGACGTGTACAGCATGTTGACAATGTGAGATCTGATGCAAGTTCTTGTCCTAATCAACTTGGTGTAGATCGCTTGCAGGGTGTTCCTTAAGTATGCTCTGTTGCTGGGGTCTTCGCTGTCAAACAGCTGCACAAACTACACACACAAAATAATAACTAGAACACGTGCAGATGATCTGTGAGGGAAAATATTTAGCTACATGTTATGCCATGTGCAATAGACTCAGTAGTATCCCTTGTATGGTTGGTAATTGTGCTGTTAGACATTGACTGAATGCCATGTTTTTTGCTAGTGGGGGAAACTGGAGCTGCCAGAGGAAACCACAGGGTGAACATGCAGTTCCGGCCCGGCCACAGAAAAGCCGGGACGACTGGGGTTTGAACCCTGGGCATTGTTGCTGTGAGGCCACAGTGCTATCCACTGGGCCACAGTGCCATCATGGTCATCATGCCTGTCCTTTCAAAACTACACTAGGTAAACTTGCATTTTTGTACTTATGGTTCAACCAGATAGCATGAATTACAACTATAGTTCTGGATTTGCACCATAAAAGAGATATAATGCACGTAAATATATCCTGTCCTTGCCATAATTTTAAACCTTTAAACTCCATTTACATTACTTTTTTTACAAAATTTACAAAATGATTTGGGGAAAAACATTTAGATTGTCTTTGCATTAACTTTAGTTGTTTCTAGTACATGTTTTTGTATTTTCTGTATATTGAACATTGATATTCCTTAAACAATGACATTGATTCAAAATATTTGATATACAGTTCTTACCCTCGTGACAAACTTCTTTTTAAAATGTAATTCAGCGAACCTTGGGTCTAATTTTGGAGACTCCAGGAGGGAGAGGACAAACTCATATATCAGCTGGAGGAAGGAAGAGAGAGACATTATGTCACATTATGGTATTTCATCCTTTCAGCATTTTCCATCTTGTTTCTTCTATCAAAGTTGTTAAGACTAAAGCCCTGGACACACTGCAAGCAATGCGCTCGTCGTCCATCGATTTGTCGTTGAAAGTCAGTCGTTTGTGTACATTCCAGGCTCTGGTTGCCTAGGTAATCCCTCTCTCACCTTTCCCACTCAAAATGTTTCAGTCAATCTGTCAATCAACGGTATCCTTAGCTCCCGTTGGTAGTCGCCTGAATCGCGTCGCCTGAGGTTGAGATTAGTTTAACTCTGTACCCGCCCACTTTGCGTCGCCGTCCGTTGCTTCAAGTCGCTGAATCTCATTGACCTTCTATTGTCTCTCGTTGATACGTCGCTACTAGTCGCTTGCAGTGTGTCCGGGGCTTAATGCCCATAAATGCACCAGACCTCTACAGCATTATGCATAACACATACCCTCCTAGGGCCAACTTCAGGATCATCTTGGGGTTCCAGTGGGCACATGGAAGATTGCCTGGTTCTAAACAGGTTTACTGAGATCTGGAGCACACACACACACACACACACACACACACACACACACATTTGGTCACTAGATTGTCTCAAGACCCATTAATCCATTTTATGGTCAGGGAATGAGAGATGATTACATTTTCTTAGATACACGTCTTTATTATAATTATTATAACTCTAGTTCTATGCTTGTGTCAAGCATAAACCAGCAAGCCTCCGTATTCAAGAAAATGAAGAAACAACTTAAGGTGCATTTCTATAATCTATTAAGTTATTTGTGATGGATGTCTATAGGAAAGATGGACAACATTTCCTGAAAAGTTCAAAACAAATCTCCCCATAAGAAGGCTTTTGTGTGCATGTGCGTGCGCGTTTGTGCGTGTGCATGCTCACCATTCTCAAGGCCGCGGGGTAGATGCACTTACTGATGTCATTTTGTGCTTTAATGAAATCTCTCATCTCTGTCAACGCTTCACTCTTCACCTCCTTGGAGTTTAAGTCGGTGGGTGGGCAGGTCACATAGTCGAACAGAGTGCAGCATTGCTCCAGTTTCTTGATGAATAAGCCATCTCTCTCTGACACAGAGGAGGCATCTGAGAGAGAGAGAGAGAGAGAGAGAGAGAGAGAGGGAGAGAGAGAGGGAGAGAGAGAGACTTAATCACATGTCACTTCTCTTTATACCACCACTCGCTCCCATAGCCTGGCAGAGTTAAAATAGTACTTTTTCTTTTAACATTACATTTACTGTGAGTTTTACATCTGCAATTTGGATAATGTTCTGTTCAGCAATATAATCAACCAATATTATATCAGAATAGTTACAGCATGTTGTCATCACGTCAATATATCATTAAATCGTCCCAACAAAGTTCCCAGTGGCCTGAATAATAAAGTGCCTAATACTGAAGTAAGTGCTAAATACATAAGTACAGAACAGGGTTTTTTGTTGGGTAGAGAGAAAACTTTAACATTTTAGTAAGAAACTTGAGTTAGCATTGAGTGCTAGGAGGTGGAGAGGTCAATGTGGATTGTGAAGAGGTGATGAAGGGTACCTTTAATATATGGCAGTGATGTGAGGTTCTGGTGGTCACTGATGATTATTCCACTGGTCAAGAGATCTATCATCTACACACACACACACACACACGCACACACACACACGCATGATTTAAATGACCAGGTAGCGCCCCCATCCAAATTATCTGGTCACATTTAAATAGCACAATAATATTTTGTATTATTCTGGAGGCTATACATGATAGAAACAACTTCAAACTATAAATAATGTAAAACAAAATAAATCATAAATATATTACACCATCGGGGTGACATTTAGGGTGGGTGAAACGCTAATGCGAACAAGGTTTACAAACTATAATATCAGCGAAAATTTATCTGAAAGATGTGCATGTTGATAGAAAGAACTGTTGAATGCCTGTGTAGATTTAGTGTGCATTACCATCCTATATCTAGCTGTTCACAGATGTGTTTCACCACAAAGGGTCAGAGTGTGTGTGTGTGTGTGTGTGTGTGTGCGGTTTGCTTCAAACATTTAAATTAAGGCAGAATGGTGGTGCAGCTTGTAAAAAAAAAGTAGTTCCGGCAAACAACACTACAGTAGCACCATAGCATTTGGCGGGGCTCTCACTTGCGCATCCACTTCTTCATGTTCATGACCATTGTCCTGAATGGATGACGATGCAGACATGGCTCTATAGGAGAGACTGATAGAAGTTTTTATTTAAGTTGATATCAAGGCAAGAAAACAGTAAGATAGAAGTATAACAAATCTATTTCAGGATGCTCCTTAAAATGTATAGTACGCTATTGTAAGCTAATTCTAAAATAAAACACTTCTTGTCAAATTCAACAAATATCTCCTCGCATTTCACTATCTTTCCATTCTCTGTTCATGCTGACAAAATAATCCGGAACAGGTGTTGTGCCAAAAAGTGATTTCCTGACAGAAAGTGATTTTGCGCGCTCCCGCGGAATATAACCCTCGTGAAATGAGCTAAATGTACTGAATTGGGTATTCATATGATAAGGCAAGGATTAATTGCAAAATATATTATTATTTTGATATATAATCCATTAGTACATTTGTTTGAAATATAAACAATGATATCCCACGTCTACATACCAAACATCGTAAATAGTAGCACATTGCCTATATAAATCGTCATGAATTATTTTTAAACTGCAAACATTTATTTGGCCACAATTTTTTTACAAGAAGCATAAGTGTCACAAATACACACCTTTGCTATTATCGTAGACAATAACACAGATTAATTCGCACGTTTTGACTTACTAAAAACAGCAGCTGTAGACTGCTGTAGACAAAATCACTTTCTGTCAGGAAATCACTTTTTGGCATAACACCGGTAAATATGAAACTATTTTCAGTTATCTTAAACAATTTATTACCAGCAGCAACCATACTATACATATTTGATCCCATTCCCAATGTGACATTTCCTATTCACCTTATAAGCAGCATTCACTCACATGTCACAAAAACCTATTCAATTCAGACTAAAGCACTGGACCGGTACGGTAGCCTACCGTAGCCTAAACCAACCTTTAATATTAATAATATAACAAAGTTGGGACAGTCTGGAAAATGCTAATACCGGTGTTGTGCCAAAAAGTGATTTCCTGACAGAAAGTGATTTTGCGCTCTCCCGCGGAATGCTGAAATCACTTTTTGGCAAGCTGAAATGTGCATTATGGCTCATATTGGATATAGTCAACAGGTATAAAGGCCTGATTGAGCTATAAACTAACTAATATAACCACCATACATAAAAGCAAGTAATTATGAGGCAGAAACAGCCTGTGTGTCATAAGTTAGAGGCTGAAATCACTTTTTGGCAAGCAGAAATGTGCATTATGGCTCATATTGGCTCTTCAAAGTATGCAAATACACAAAAAGGACTGGTTGAGCCATAAGTTATAACATATGTAATATAACCCTCGTGAAATGAGCAAAATGTACGTGTTTACGATTTCAACTGGTAAAAAAAGACTGAATTGGGTATTCATATGACAATTTTTTTACAAGAAGTGTCACAAAGACACACCTTTGCTATTATCGTAGACAATAACTCAGATTAATTCGCACGTTTTGATTTACTGATCAAGAAAACAGCATCTTTAGAGTATAGCGATTCAGCTTTAACAGACTGCCGCGGGAGCGCGCAAAATCACTTTCTGTCAGGAAATCACTTTTTGGCACAACACCAGTACCAAACTTTTGTCCTGTCAGCGGCGCCATTTTCTGCAGTCTAAAAGGCGTCCTTATTCATTGTGTCTCGTCTTTTGTCACGCAATGTAAACTTAATATAATGACTGATACACTTGATTTATTCAATAGTTAATTAATATATGTATGTTATTAACAAATATAGACTCAGCGTCACTGATTTAGTAAATGAAGATAAACCCACAGTACCGCAAGGGCAAAGAAGCACAAACAGCGTTTCCATAGATACACATACAAGCGCGGAACCAGAACAGCGTCATGAATGCGGACATATCAAATCAAACTATGCCTTCATCTCCTCTCCGTGACCAACAAAAGAAAGCACAATAATTAATTGTTGGCGTCCTATATGCTTTTGTGTGTTTATTGATAAGAACCAAACAGAGACGCTACTCTGTGTGATTTTTAGTATTTATATTCATATTGCGTTTAGTAGGCTCTCTTATTCAGGCCTACGGTACTTTTAGTTCTAAATAAAAAATGTCCAGAATCCGTAAACATCCGGCGTTTTACTTTTGTTCAGCTTTAAATATACGATATATTCAAGTTTCAACAGCAGCAAACAACTATTCTTTGTACAGACCTCAGTCCCTGTTCTTTAATATTTATTCTGAGCTCTTGTCTGGGCCAGTATCAATGTGCATGTTGTGTGCTATGGTTGTGTTGCCCACTGATCATTTTTGGTTAGAGATGTGACATCTAGTGGCAGAAGATAGTCACTTCAACTTTAACGGAATTGCTGGATGATGTCTTGAAATTTGTCACAAGAAGCCACACATATGATGTACGTGTCGCTGCAGTCTGTTGTGCACAGTAAAAACATGAATAGTATAAACAATTCAATCAAGTTTATACTGTAGTGTTTCATTTGTCCCTACTGACGGGGACGAATGAAATAAAGTGCAACTTGCATAGTAAAATTATACTGAAGCCGTTACACATTTTTACAAAATAGCACCAGGTATTTATAGAGCACACATGTAAGTTGTTGATCACAACACATTGTTATGTCTGTATCATTATCTTTTAAAATTAAGTTTATCTGAAACGTGTTTCATTTGAACCCCGCTCTCCCCTAATCTTTAGTTTCTTCGGCTTGAGGATTGTGGCGCGAAAACGTCATGACACTTTACGGGGTTTGTAGTGTTATTACATATTTTCAGTCTTATACTTAAACAAATGCACGATAAACTGACTTTCTTTACTCGAAGAATGTTCTTTTATATAGTCAAACATCATATGTGCTTCGTGTCGCAATGCAAACGGGATCTGAATTTTTTTATATATTTTTTTTCGAAATTAGGACCAATATGCGGAAGTGAGTTTGGCACTTTCGCGCCTATAGAAACTGATATACGCTGTTTTAACGTCACACTTATACATAAACGATTCGTTATATTAAGTTTAGTAAAGCCAATTGTTTTGCGTGACATCTCACATTGAATGTGGCGTTATAACTGTTTTATAGGCGCTTTTTCCATGTCCTTTTTGGCTCCTTGGGCAACAGAGGCTGCTGTACCATATGTGCTTTTGAGCACTAGACTTGAAATGAATGGCCGCTATTTGTATGTACCATATCCAGTTATTATAATACATCCATGACACATACAACCGTTTTTTGAACCAGGCTGTAAACATATTTATATTTGCTGTAAATTCAGACATAGCATAGTCTATGGGGATTGACTCCCATTTGAATATGGCACTACCGTGTTGTATTAATTTCTCCGCACCGGAGGTTCCTGCTTGGTTGTAACAAAAGTTTAGATGACCTCCAATAGCATCGACATCAATCAAGGGATAACAAGTTGCGAAACAGTACTCAATGGAATTTATTATGGATTCAAAATAAAAAATAACATTTTGTCCTCCTTAACTTGCATCACTTGGCCACATGGTGGCATTGTAATGCAAAGTCTTCTTGTTCTGACAGTTCATTTGTTCAGTCCATCATGGTAAAATAAACCACATGTAAAAAAGGAACCTACGGTATCTGATACCCTCCCTGTCCAACGTCTTCATTTCATATCCCACCTGTTAAGAGCGAATCCACGATAATTACCGGCAACTTTTTCCCCCCCATCACATTATACATTGACAACTTACACAGGACACGCTCCATGATGAACAGACAACCCCATCGCCCATTTTCAATCCACACAGTAGATATTCTACCTTTTCTTTATTGTACGTACACACACGCACGCACGCACACATATTTAGACTATATATTATATAGTCTCTGTTGAGTTTTCTCAACCCCCTTCCCCACCCCCAGTGGCGGTTGTGGTTTCCTGTGGTGTGTAGACATCGTTCAACATCAAGGGATCATTACTGGATACTAACGCAGCAAAGAGGAGTGAGTTTGAAAGCCTTTATCGCCACAGAAAAATAAAGGATGCTGGTCAAATACTTTGAAGGGGTTCAATATCCCCCCCCCCCTTCAAGATAATCCTGAAAGAATACCAATACAAACATACAGTTTTCAGTTTGCTGGCTTTGTTGACCAGAAAGCACAGGCTATTTTGAGCTTCCAGTTCTCACTGGTAGACGAGGGTGTGATGATTAGGTCAACATGGTTAGGAACACTGGGTTCTTGCCCTTTAACCATCATTGGGACAGTGATGATGCATTAAGAAATATTAATGAGGCGTACGAACAAAAGATCATTGATTAAGAGGAAAGATTGTGAATAATAATGCAATATATGTCAAAAATACAAACATTTAAATAAAAAATATTATTAAATGGTTAACAAAAAAACAAAACAAATACAATTAATATTGTATTGCATGTAAATATTGTATAAAATCCTTAAAAATACAGCTTGGATAAGTACTGAAGACACCACAGTCAAAAGTGCAGAGGTCCATAAATAAAAAACATTGACTGTAGGTAGACAGTGGGGGTTGCTCTCTGGTGGAGCTACAGCTCAACATTACACCACCCCTCCCCCACCCCACCACACGATCCCAGACGCAAAAGGTCACAGTTTATGAACTAGGACTTGAAGGGTAAAAGCTCACTCCACACAGAACAAGCAGACACATACAACCCCCAAACAGCTATACTGGTCCACTTGATTGCTATTGTGCACTCTCACTCGCAGATGTGAAAAAGCATTGCCGGTTGCAAGGTTCATTGACACAGGAACACCTACAGAGCCATTCTTAACAGGGTTTACAGGTTACGAACAGAGTGTGCGTGCGCGTGTGTGTGTGTGTGTGTGTGTGTGTGTGTGTGTGTGTGTGTACATACACGCGTTGCTGAACCAAGGCGGTCAACAGAACGGACTAACGGATTAAAGCTTTCAAAGCACTGGAATAAATACACAGTTGTTTAAGTAGAAAACATGATGCTGTGGGGTAGTGTCGCACATCCAAGGATAACAGTGTGTGTCGGTAGACGGTTTTGAGTGGGGACAGCATTTGTACATTTGGTAACGGGTTAGCTAAAATACCCCACGCGGTGTGGTAAAGCATGCAGCCAACCGTCACTAGAGCTAGCCAAGACGTCGACGACGAACACAGCCCGAGTGGCTCCACTGCTTGCAAACCAACTGTAAACGTCGTGTCCCGTGAACAAAGGAGGAAATTATTCCAGCCCACAACATAAATGAGGGAGTTTTCCTGGAAGGCTCGAGTCAGTGTGATGTGACTGAGAAGACGGGAGCTAGGGAGGGCACTATTAAGACCAAATACTGGATACTCAGAACACACACACACACACGTATACAAGTACACGCACGCACGCACGCACGCACAGAAGCATGCGCACACACAAACACACACACACACACACACAGAGACACGCACTCACACACACACACGCACGCACGCACACACACACGCACGCACACACACACACAGAGACACACACACACCTGTAAAGCC
>JAOEGT010050802.1:0-19693 GCA_025447795.1 Speoplatyrhinus poulsoni | reverse complement strand
CCCCCCCCCCCCCCCCCCCCCCCCCCCCCCCCCCCCCCCCCCCCCCCCCCCCACAAGTACTTGCCTGCAATAAAAGGCTTGTTAAAATCTACTGAAAATGATGAAGCAGTCTCTATTTAAGAATCTATTTCATAAACCTAAGTTACAGCACTGCTTTGATATGGAGAACGATCAACTATCAAGCATGAAAATGTACAACTTAATTTAATTGGTGTCTTATATTCATTTGTATTCTAGCCCTGTAGAGGAAATTATCAAATTTAATTTGACTTTGGATCACCAATCAGTACTTAGTAGGTCAATTATTTAACAAATAAACCCCATAATAGTTTATGCTGTATATTTCTCTATTGATACCAAATGTCTTCAAGATTAGATTTAATAAAATTATCCTCAAACTGTGCTAAGAATGAAATGTATAAAATTACAACAACTTCTGCACAGCTGAGGCCCTATGGCTCATAATCCCATCCGCTCATTGTATACCCAAATCAGGGTTAATGCAATTACAGGATAACACTTGGTCCTGGAGCGTCGGCACACAATAGCATTACAGCATGAAATGCATTCCCCATATAATCCCCTGGCACGTCGAGAAGGCAACGCTGCGACTATATAGCACCACAGTCATTTCTGGCTTTGATGTCGCTCTGCACACCGTAATGCCATTCATTGTCTCTGGGGAACAGGCCACGATACCACGGGAAATTGAATCTCTATTCCTAGACAGAATACATCAAACACATCCCTGTTACACACGTAATAATGAGCGTTCCCAGTTCAATATGGCTTAAGGATTACGGTTAACATGTATTTTTATTAGGTTGTGATGTTCACCATGAAATTTGACTTTTAGCTGTCTTCTCACTGTAGAGAAATGGAACAAACCAATGTCTGGATTGCATTGGGTTGTTTTGCATTTCTACAGCCCATACCAACAAACTGCCATCATAGTTAGTAGAAAACTGTCCAACAAATGGATAAGGTGTAAAATTGGTGTTTGAGTTATTTTAACAATACTTATTTCACAACTGTAAAATCATCAAGATCGACGACAAAGAGGAGGGAAATACAGGACAATATGAAAGGAAAACCTGTCTGTTTGCTGAAAATGTGAGATGGAGGAGACCTCATTATATTTCATAGCAGCACAATCATTGCTTAATACAAGAAAATTCAAGCTGCTGTGGTTAAATAATAAGTTAAATAATAAACTGACGTTAACTGCTTGATTTAGTGAGGTTTTCGAGGGGCTGACAATCAGTTTGCTATGTGCAGTATGTAAGCTATTTGTGCAGCCTCCTTATTTTACTTGAGATGGGGGCGTAACGTTATTTATTGCCGACATATTTAAAACACCTGTGTGTGGCGCGTCTGAGTTTTCCATAACTAGAGCAACGATGACATTGATTGATAAAATCACTCGGCTCGGCACGACTTTGTGCGGTTAAACTGGTAATGGAACGCAAATCAGCGCGGCGCGACTCGACGCAGCCAAATGTGCCAGTGGAAAAGCCTCATGGATAACCCCACATCCACGCAGCTGAGAACCATCAAAGGTGATAGCTGCCGAACACCAAGGAGTCCAACAGAGGGGGCAAGGCTGCGTAGAAGTACCAGATTTGTTTTTCAACACGCACAGAGAACGGTAAGCTAGTGAAATGCCAGGAGATATTTGTTAAATTTGACTAAAAGTATAGTAGCTTACAATTAGCTTGCAATAGCTGACTATACTATACCTTTAAATGCTTTCATGGGACGATAGAGCACCACTACAGTAACTAGACACACACACACACACACAGTAGCATACGTCTATTTTAAGTTTTCATTACCATTTCATTAATGCAAGTCCACACAATCTCAAAGTTAGTAATTAAAGGCACTTAACAATGCAACAAAACAGGCAGCCCATAAATCATGGCAGAGTTGTGACGATGCCACACACCGTGTGGCCTTGTCTCGCTGATGTTGACGTTTCGCTGCATGGATGAGATGATGCAAAATGATGACAGAGCCAGATGCCCATCTGCCATTCAGGGGGATGGCATTATCTGACGCACTTGACCATACTGTCCCCAAATGGGGGGAATAAATCTACTGTATCCCGGCTCCGCCCGACTATGCTCTCAGATCAATTTATCTTGCGGAGATTGCAGTCTGGAAACCTTGTTCAGCATGGGTTAGTGAGATGACGTTGAAGCCAAGTGTGTTTCTAAATGGTGGTAGAGCTAGATGAGGCGATCAAAACAGTTGTAGCAACGCCGAATGGTTCAGCGCTGTCCAATAGTTTCAAAATTAACTAGAGGTCTACGCCCAGTAGGATACGAACACGTGTGAATGTGGCCAGACTAGAATAAATCTACAGTTTGTAACAGCCTGTCTATTATTCCTTTTTTGTATTGTTGTTTTATTTTCATTTTAACATTTAATATTTTTTAATTTCTTCAATAAGTAGTATATAATAATATAATGTATTTCTTAACCTTGTATGAAAAGTGCTATATAAAGTGTATTATTATTATTATTATTATTATTATTATTATTGCCCAGCCTCTGAGCTGCAGAGGGAAATTGAACCAGCCTGCCTGACAATGTTAGTGCCATATCTTTAGCCCTATAGCAATCGCAATGTTAGACTTAAACATGGTCCCATCTTAATTCAGCTCCAAAAAGCAGATTGTACAGATTGCACTCGTTTTACAAGTAATTCCCAAAACACGTCCACTCCAGCAAATGCAAGGTAATATTACAAAACTCTTGAGTTAAAAACATCTCTGAAACTTGCATTTTGCTCTACTGCTCGTCGCTACATTGGAGAGGTTAAACTAGGCTATTCCTATTAATGTATCATTCCAATTCTGGCGGTGCCACTGTAGAGCATGAAAGGAAAGGATTTGGACAGGTTCAAAGCCTTAGGTTGAAATGGAAAAAAGAGGGCTGAGAGCCAGGGTTTCTTTTTTTTTTCACTGATGTACAGAGATGGCTATCCAAAGGCGTGTTGCCACCATTACAATCATCTTGTCACAGATGGGACTCAGATACACTGCCAACTGACACTGTGGCAGAACAAATACTACAGGCATTGACCAAAAGGTCAGAACTAATTTCTTGGCAAGATGTCTTCTTCAGAGGAGAATGTTCCACAGCAGCTGAGCGTATTGCCTTTCTGACCGCTTTCCGTTTCGGGGCACACGTTGTCGGTCTTGAACGGCAGGCAACTAAGAAAAGCGACTTAATCGGTCTCACCGTAATACAATATTCTCACTCAGAAATATTGGGATGGTGGCTAGACTATTGATGAAAGTCAATATACAGAAGAATGCGACGGCCTTTGGAGACGAGGGCACTAAAAGTCCTCTCCCAAGGCCGGCAGTAGTACAGATATGTTTCATTACCTCAGACAGCCATCCGTGTAGCAGCAGACCAATCTCCTCTACGGACACACAAGAGAATCCAATGAGTCCTATTCTCAGGGTCACAATTGGGTCATTTAGCAGACACTTTTATCCAGAGCAACGTAGAATGAGTACAATTAAAGGGAAGGGAAGACGATTGGGGATTGAATCTCGGATTCTTCGGTAGAGAGGGATGCATCTAACCTCTAACTAGCCTATCCCACCCCCCTACAAGGTGTTCACTATGCTAAAAACAGCAGGGAAGCAGAAAACACACAAGGATCAAACCCGGGACGTTTCAGCTGGGAGATGGCTAGACCTCGAAGCAATCTGGCTCCCCTTCCATTAAACAGCAAGACAAATGTATTGCTTTACACATTATGCCTTAACAATAAGGTGCCAAAGACTGCGGTACGGTATGCAGTATGGTCCTACATGCTGTTTCCCCGCTACATATTGTTTGGCAGTGGTCTTTACAGCGTGCATCCTGTTGCGTGCATTACAGCAAGGAGAAACAATCTGCCCATCGTCATGACAGCAAAGTACAATGGAAGGCATGTCATTCCACCATCCTGCCTCACCACAGAGTAGGGAGGGGGAAAAAAAAGAAATGGCAAATGTGATTTCCAGAAACCACTGAAGTTAGAACATGGGGAGGGCCAGGTCATACAAGTAACAAGCAAATTTCATTAGATTTCTTCTTAGAATTAGGGGTGGGGGAAAAAAAAAAAATCAATACTGCACAGTATCGGGATATTTCCCATGGCGATACTGTATCGATACAGACGCCAAGTATCACAATTTCATTATATAAACTGCACGAGAGTTTAATTTGGTGTATACAATAGTTAGTCGGCTTGACAATCACGTTTTGCAGCAATACAATTTATGTGAGCTGAACAAACCAACATAATTGGGGACATCATTTAAAGTTGGAATTGCAAAATATCGCAATTTTTTTAATTCACAACAATCTCGTATCATGGCAAAAGTATATTATATCGTATCGTGGGGCCTCTGCTGATTCCCACCCCTACTTAGAATATATAACTGATTAAGATAAAATCCATAACCTAAGTGCATACTGTATATTACATAAACATTACATTGTCCTAAACTAAAGCCTCACTTATATGTTTTTTAGAATGTTAGAATATTTCCCCTGAAATGGGGAAGATAACCATCCCCCACCACATAATGCAAACCATTTAGGTTAAATGCAATCCTTTCAAAAGTACTCTTATTTGCTTTAATTTTCATGCTATTCATACTTTCCAGGAGGGAAAATACATCCAGTTTGTCCAATAACATCGCAGATGAAATTCAATTTGACCAACATGATGGAGCACTAATCAAATAAGCCATGTAGAGCAGCAATGATCAACGCTGTACTTCAATTCAGTCTTTCTGACGGACAGTCCTCTCACGGCATCTAAATAATTGACTCTCAATGTAATAGTATTTCCCTGACGTCCGCGTGTGTGTGTGTGCATGTGCGTACATATCAGTGATTGTGTCATCTACACGCCGTGTCATCTACACGCCATGTCATCTACACTCAAAAAACACATTTGCAGTGGCACACCGAAATGAATGCTACATTTTACGCTTAGAAAGCCCTTTCTGGACAACATGGGCCATATTTTTTGTCTTTGAATTTCAGTCAAGCTGAAAGACAGGTTGCCCCCATCAATCTTCACTGTAAACTTCATAATGCACATTAACTAAAAAAAAAACATGTATACAAGGTTAAAATTTAAGTTGAAGAACTAACAAGCAAGAGTACATTTAGCAAAAAGGTTCCCAGCTAATCATAAAACCATTACCATTTTTCCCAAAACCCTACGTCAGAGTCTACATTTCATTTGCCTACTTTTAGAAATTCTTGTTATCAAAAGAAAAGAGAGACACACGCCTTTATGGGGGAAAACATTAAATACAATATTCCAGTAGCGTGTGTACTGTATGTGTGTTTACAGAGTGTGTGCACTGAGCAGAAAAGCCAAATAACATGATACTACATTACATGGACAAACAGATCAATAATTTTCTCTGGCCTCCAAAAGATGAAAAGACTGCAGATGCATGATAAGACTCTTGACAACCGTTGTCAACATAGCGAATGATTAACCAAATTTCCTCGTCCTGATGCGGGTTGCTATGCATTTACATTTGAGTGTCCTGCATCACATCTGACACAAATCCACCCAATTCTGTATGGGAGAGAGCAATGGAAGTTTAATTTTCCAAGACCCATGTGCACCAATGGTGTCAATTAAATTAGACATACTCAGACTAAATTAATGGTGGAGTATGGGTTCAGTAGCCTAGTCCGGGCCTGCCAGTGCACACTTACTAGTGGCCAAATCTTATTAGACTATTTAATCGTTCCTGCACTCAGGGAGAATTGTTCTGACTGGATCACAGTCCTGCTGTTAGTTAGATTAGATTAGATTCCAATGGGGTGAATTTCATTAAGAAAGAATACACTGTAGATGCAACAAGATAGATAGATAGATAGATAGACAGATAGGGGAAGGAAAGTGCATTCATTCAGCAATATAATTAAACATATTGGAACAGTTAAACTAAATAAATAAAAGGGGGGTGAATACATCATGAACACAAAAGCATTTGCAAGTGGTGTTCTTTTTTTACCTTTAAAACGAGAATCCTAAAAAGCCCCAAAACCTCATGATTTATACAAGTGCTGTGGGTTCACCCTCGACTAACCACCCACCACACTTTGATGGTACAATTGATGCCATGCTGATTGTTGTGCGAGAAGCAAACTTAGTCGTGTTCCCACCATGTCAGCAATATTCCCTGGTCGAGGGGTCGAGGCCAACTCCGCCTGGAGACGCTCGCCAGCGCAAGCTCGCGCCGCCGAAACTTCAAACACACACACTGCACAAACTCGCAAGAAAGTACGTTCACAAGCACGGTTGCACCCGAACACTGATTTCTATCTACAAAATCCCTGTGTAGCCACAAACGATATGTAACACAATCAGCCGAGCTGAAACGTCGGTGGGGAAGGGGAGGGGGGTATGTCATTCTCTAGTAATGACATGTTGCATTGTACTGCGGGTAGAGACACACATGCACACGCACACACGAGTGGTTAGCATGCAAGGAGTAAGTGGTTAGCATGTAAGGAGTCGATTAGGGTTTGGCGCACTTTTAGGCTACGCTGCTTCAAGGTGAAGTGAAGCAGGCTACAAGCTTAATGAAATGTGATGAAGGGCCTTTCAACGCCACAGAATAGCAAAGAAGAAGTGTTACACCCAGAAGAGTGTGTAGCTGAGACTGACACCTTCTTCTGGCCAATGGGGTAAGGAAACGATGTTGGGCGTGTCCAGAAGGGCCCTGTGTCTTGTACTGGGCTTAGAGCACTGGTTTTACTTCTTTTTAGAGGTGCTTTTATAGGTTTTTTTGCCCACTGCTCCAATTTTGGCACCATTACAATGCACTGTACCACTCCATTACATGAGATAAACAGGACTTTAATATGTAAATAATATGTAATTAATATGTAAGTAATATGTATATGCTCACTGTATTCATTGTAATTTCCAAATTAGAAAACCAAATACTGTCATTTGTTGATTTTGATTGGTTGATTGATTTGTTGAATATGTTCTAAAAGCATCTTGTGTGGGTCCTTTAAATGACTGTTATGGAGAAACCGAGGCAGCCTAGAATTGTGCTTCAGATTTTATACAGTAGCTCATCAGTCATTGACAAAGGCAATCAGATTTAGAAGGGGCTATTTGTGTGTAGGTGAGAATAAAGGGGATTCCATAGTCGCTTCATACGTAACTCCCCTTTATTAGAAGCCACCGACCTATACAGAGTACAGACAATAACCCTCCCTCCATTCTCTATGCTTGCTTTAATTGGAGTGAAGGCTTCATTTCTTTAGTATAGTTTGTGTGGCATCTAGTTCGCTGCTGCTTGTTCATTAAACGCAGCTGCCATTTATCACTCCTGACTCACTCCTGAGGAAAGGGAAATAAATAACTGGGAGAGATAGATAGCCAACCCTCTTCTCTCTGCGTTTAACATACGCACACACATTTCAATGTCAGCCGAGGGGAACGGGAATGTAGTAAATAAGATGCCAGCAGCAAGGAGGATATATATATATTTTTTTTTTTTTTTTTTTTTTTTTTGCTTACCTTGCTGCCTGCCTGCATTTATAATACCCACGGGTTATCAATCTCCCCCCAAATAGCATAAAAATGCAGATTGAAGCATTGGCGGTTATAGGTGGCAGCTTTGACACCACTGGAATTTAATTTTCATGCCTTTACATGTGTAACGGTACTTCATGTTGTACTTAAAAAGGACATTGACACATTTGTTCAAAGAGCTATTTTTCCAGCCTTATTTCTATCATGCAACCTTTCTGTTATGCTCTCAATGTGGTATCTGCATTACTGTTTGGGAGGGGGGTTGATTGTGATGAGTGGTGAGCCTGCCATTGAGCAGCCTTGAAGAGTCTTGCTCTGCGCCATCAGTGTCACGGAGCAATCTTAAGATTCCCGGGTGAAATGTCCACCTCTCTCTCTGCCTTTCATCAACCTTCTCCCCTCCAATCATCTCCACTCTCTCCTGTTCCCTCAGCTATACGACTCACAACACACACAAGTCCTCCCAAGACGTTCCCTCTTCATTCCCGGTGCCAAACACTTTTAAGAAGCAAGGAGTCATAATCAGTCATTCTCAGCGTAGACAAGGCCAATGGGGAGCATGACACACCCTCTTATAAGAGCAAGGTCAAAGCTTCGGTGTCCGTGGCAGTCAATGAACGGTCCGTAAAAGTTTTGTTGTATAGCCCTTAACACAGTTGTATAGCCCTTAACCGCAGTTACAAGTCATATGTCTCACATTTATAACAGCCGCCCTAACATTGGCACTTTCAACTGGACAAGGAAACACAACAGCCTCCAAAACTACCCATGTTTAATCTACCAATGAGTCCTTGAGAAAGTCACAAATCCTCTGGTGGCGGCACAAACGTTTCAAGTCACTCCAGATGTTAACATTGGGGTTAGAGACGTCTTTAGAAATTCAAAAAGACGCCACGATTAATTAATTAATTAATTAATTAATTAATTAATTAATTAATTAATTAAAACTTTAGGCTTGACGATCAGACGAGCTCAGGCCAAACCAGGCTACCTTGAGCAATCAGATGGATTAATTATACTGCCCAATCGCCACTCTCTATCTACATTGTTTAACCATGTACCATCTTGCGGGGGTTCATTCAAAATTCAAATGGAACTTTAATATGTTCCATTATCAATGATCTCTCTGAGGCATGGTCCTTTTTCTAACAGAATAGATGAAAAAATATGCTCTTAAAATGTGGTTTGAACTTTTTTGCAAATTGCTAAACAAGGGCAAGTCAAAATGACATTATTTCAGACATGGCACAAAACCAAGATGTTTGATATAGGTCAGTGGTTTCAAAAAGATTGACACATTTTGAAATAGACCACATGACCGCAGATAAACTGTTTACATGCACTTTTATGTTTTAGTGAGAGACAAAAGTGTAAATTTCTGCATTAAAAACAAGAATAAAAAGACAAAAGAGAAGAAAAAAAACAAAAGAAATAGCGCTGAAGCAAAGCTCAGCATACCAACAGCCAAACCTCAAATCATAAAGCCTGTTAGAGAGAGAGCATCATGGATTGAGGCATCTTTCTTGCCTCAGGGTCTGGAGAGCTTACAAACACTGTGGGAACAACGGATTCCAAACTGTATAAGGCACAACTAAGGGAAAACATCAGCGAATCTGAGGCTTAATAGAAATTAGGTCACACACCGTGACCTCGCCAAAACTCACAAGATGTCTTACAGGAAGTACCTAGTAGTAAGTCGGAGGCCATGGCCAAATTCACAAGTCTCACAAATTACAGTAAGCATAAGTGGTGGACTATTACAATGCCAACATAAGTGAAGAAGTTTTGTTTTAATACTCAGAGTCAATGAAACCAACTATAAGGTTAAAAACATTCCTACTATATTATCAGACTACATGATTAACTCATTGCCTAACCCTAGGATCTGATCATGTTTTGCATACTAAAGTCTAGTCTTGTACAATAGCCCCCCCCCCCCATGCAATAGGGGTACAGCATGGAGAATGTATACTCAGACAAGATATCCCCAAAGCGTGTCAGTAACCAATGTAGATGTTTACGGTGCAAGAGTTAAGCTATTAAGCTTAAAAGAGCAGTCCAGTATCAATTTGACATGAAGTTGACAGTGCTGACTTACCGTTTAGCCTATGTCTTCTCTTGATCTTCAGCCAAGTGATTGCTTAATTAGCCGACACTGTAAATGACTACATAGTCGGTGACATTGGCCCTGGGCTTGAGCAACTGTAGAGTCTCTCTGTATGTCTCCCTTGAGATTAAACTGTGGGCAGTTTTCATACAATATTTCCTGGTTCTGGTCTATAGATATTTTACATCGTACTGTAGGCAGCCTCGTCAACGGTAAATCATAATGTCAGCTAGGCGCCGGATACTGGTGGAGACTGTTGAAATCTATTTACGTCATCACGGCGATCATTTGCCTACTCCGGTCGTGTAATTCAATCAGGATAAACATTTATAGTTTACTATAATATCTCCCAGGAAAACTTAACTACATTTCCTTATCATAAAAGAATGAAAGAGGGAAAAAGTTGTTTTTGTCGCCTTAAAATATTCTTAATTGAATGTGCGCGTTTAAGTGAATATAGATTATCTTTCCCAACTTTAAGCCTGACATATATACTTTATTACATACTTAACTTGAAAATTTCTTAATAAATCTTGAACGCAGCATTCTCTTTATCACGCCAAATAGCCTATATATACTCTAGGATACATGAGCGAAATTATGCAGCCTATTGTAATGTGTGATACAGGCTATGACTAATAAGAATAAGAATAAGAATAAGATGACTCTATGACAGAATCCTATATCCTACGATTTAGAATCAGTATCCAAGGCTAAAATCTTGAAGACACACTGAGATTGTTTCATTAATCAAATAATGTTTTATAGGCGTTTGTCCAAAAAAGGCTAAATATGTTTTGTAGTCTAACCAGACAATTTAAATATGAAATGTATAGGCTTTAGAAAACGTGGTGTTTTAGTAGGCTAAAGTTCATGCAACGTAGGCTACATCAGGTTGTCAAACCTAGGCTAAACAAGATAAATTCCTCGATATTATAGCAATATCAAGTAGTCTAAAGATATGGCTAGTTAAGTCCCTTGATAGCCTAAATATTTAAACATAAATAATCTAAATACGGGCTGTCTTGCTGCACCTGCGGAATATTGTGTGGGAACAGCATATCGATATTTACATATGCTATAGGTTACACTTCAGCTACAACAATCAGACAATGTTGTGTTATATCTTATAGGTGCCAGATATGTACAAACCGTTTTGCACATTATCATGCATTTGTCCGGTTCTTTTCACCGACATTTCAGTAGGGCATCGATACAAACAGCCACAGGGATTTTTAAAAAATCCTATTTGTCAGACCAAAAGATTAAATTAAATGTAATTGTCCTTACCTGTAAGATGCTTTATCTATCCTGTATCACAGTTCTTTCTGCAGGCAACCAGAACCGCGTCGCATCGCATGTGTGTGTCACATAATAATTGTTAGCCTATAGGCTATATCTCCGTGACAGATGCTATATTGTAAGGTGGGGTCGTGTTAGAGTGTATGTTCCTCCCAATACGACAGGCTCTCGTCTGCAGACAGGCTGAGATAGACACACATCAGCGCGAACGATGTAAAACTCTGCTTACCGAGCCGGTACCTGCCGCTTCAGCGCACAGTGGGGCGTGTCGCGGACCAATTGTACACAGGGGGGCGCTGGAGGACAAACATCTCTAATTGATGGACCAACGCCCCCAAACCTTAATTACCCGTTACCGTTAGATATTTCGTTTAAAAAACGAATCTGTATGCAATATAATGTACTTTCTAATTAGTTGATTATTATTATATTATATAGGGTAATTTAGTTTTGTCAAATCTGACTTGACATTGACACAACATAGTTAGTGTCATTATATACTACTACATAATATACTATGTTGTGTCATTATATGAGGGAACTGCAAATTACAATGGCTAATGTCTTGATTGCATTAGCATCGTGAACTAGTGAAAAAGTAGCTTATTTCAAACATTCCTGGAAACCGTCTTAAATAATTGCTGTTAGCTCCCAAATCTACGCCTCCTTTTATATCACCTATATTATCATTTAATAGACTTCTCCCCAACTGTTTCCATGGGCACATTCCCTATCTCATTTAGCCCCTGAAGATTTATGTCTTTCTGCCTTGTAAAAAAAAACCTTGGACCGGTCAGCTGGAAAGCGGTCTCGCATGCTAATAGAGGGTTTATGGATTCAGGGCTGCAACTCAGGGATTCAGGGCTGCTTTCTGCAGTTATGACTGTGGGAGATTAACATTAGAGTAGGTGTGTGTGTGTGTGTGTGTGTGTGTGTGTGTGTGTGCGTGTGTGTGTGTGTGCGCGCACGGGTCCTCTGTCGTCGTTGATTGGGTTACATGCAATATATCTGCAACCGTTTCCTTTTTATCATTTCTCTCAAGAGGGGTGCGTGGGTTCCTTTACAACGTCGATGATTTCTCAGCTCGGCCACTAGAGGGAGGTATATCCTAGCTAGAGCACTCAGGTGTGACTAGGCTGCTGCAGAAATAAATGAATAGGTAACTTTTGAGAACGTAGTCAAAATAAATCAGAATAACATTCTAATATACGACTAATAAACATACTTTGCAAAATAAAACACGCGATAAAAACAAATGTATTGTTATTGACTTTGGCCAGTGGCTAGCCAGGCTATATAGGCCCTATTAATATAAGGCTATAGCCTAAAAAAAATATATGTAAACGAGGTAGCCTGTGTAGGCTAATTAAAGGCAACAGTTTTTCTCACAATATAGCATCTAGTTATTAACTATTTCAAGGTAATATAAACTCGGTATGTCAAATATGATTTCTTAGCCTATGTAGTTTGATATTACTGTAAACCTGGGCCATTTTTAAGAAACCTCTTGAAAACATATAGGCTACGTGTTTAATAAAACGTTAACCTAATTGTTTAGCGTCCTTTACCAGACAGGCAGCTAACAAAAATACTAAATCACATGCTTAATTAATTGTCTACCGTTTTATGTAAAACATCCGTTATATTTCATTGACCAGAGTATATGTGGAGATTTAAGAACCATGGACAAGCCGAACCTCCCCCACCAGGCGGAACCCATTGAAAACGATGAAACCACACACATCAATACATTTCGCGCGGTGTAGCGCCAGTCTTCGTGCCCCTACATGCCTTCCATCTGTCTGTTCAGGCCGCAAACTAATTAGCGGAGAGCACATTTGCCCCATACCTACAATAAACCTGAAAATGACTTGGGCCATTATATTAATGGGGTTTCTAGGTGCGGTGAGGGGCTTATCGGCCACTTGGAAGCGCCCTGAAACTTCCCAGCTGATTTTCAAAGCGCGCCGTGGTCCCCGCCAACCATGTAAAGGCGTGGTTATGGTCCACGCCTGTTGGTTTAGCTTGGGTTACGTATCAATGTGAGTAAGCACGGATTGGTCGAGGCGGGATAAAGATGATATCTAAACAGTCGCTGATTGGCTGGTGTGAGCCAGATGCCCAAGAGCGCCAGAAAACGAGCTTTAGCGGGTGTTCAGACACTTCACCAAAGTTTGCAATATGCAGTTTCTGTATAAGCGTTGCGCACACAGCTGGATCTACAGGCGAAACAGGACTACCCGCTTATTTTAGAGAGGGAAATTAGCTGCTATGTTTATCTGAACTAATCTCGAATTGTTAAGTTTGTAAAACTGGACACACGTCTGTGTTGCAGAAGATAATTAATAGAAACCGAGAAGGTAAAGGCTATTTGCGTTCTAATAATACTGTTACTTTCTGCCATTTGTAATATGATCTGAGCTAAAAGTAACAGCCGCCAAGCTAATTAAAGCATTTAAGGGTTAGCCTACACTGTGTAGATACTATTATTGAATTGCTTTCCTCTGACATTGCACAGCACAAGTAATGTAGCCTATCACTTTAAGCAAATGCTTACAGTCGCTTAAAAAGTTAAATAACAGCTAAACTAGAATTTCCAAGAATTGGGTAGACATTAGTTTAGGTTACTAGTACTATTACATTATCGTATTGAAATCAGTTTAAATCAAAATATCTCTGGTGAAACTCACTCTATAGTATACAATAATATATGTATATTATAAACTGTTATACCTGGAGGATAATGTAGTGTAGTAGAAGATTATCGTATATATGGCATATTTGACTTACAATAAGTTTTGATTACTTAATGTAATTAACCCTTTCTTCTATAATATGTTGCATGTTTCGACTGATTTGTGTCATGTTATTTTTCAGATGGAAATCGAATGTCTGGCTCTGAAAGACCTCACAAGCCCCCAGAAAACCACAGCCCCCACAGACTTCGATGGCAAAGTGTGTGGAAATGAACATAAGGTATATAAATATGTCAAATATAGACACAAATATATACACTGTGTAAACATGACAACTACTAAAACATTCAATATTATATTTTACATATATCATTTAATCTTTTTAATGGCGTATATATTCAATACATCAATCTAATCCAATCTGAATCTGTCTGAGAACATTTTATCATGTATGTTTTACAATCAACCTTAGCAAATGTGTTATCAGAACAACTTTACACAAATGGTAGCTTGAGCTACTATGACTCACTGTCACAGTAGCTCAGTAGTTCATGTAGAATATGACATCATGCTCTGGCAGGAGAACATCTGCACGGAGAAGAAAAGGTGCAGTCCGCTGACCACCGGCTCCTCTGTGCCCAGTCTGCTGCTGGCCAGGAAGTCGCCGTCCTCTGACCACACCCCCATAAAACACACAGAGTTGTCAGGCCCCTTGGCGGAGCCCTGGACCCCCACAGCTAACCTGAAGATGCTGATCAGTGTGGCCAGCCCGGAGATCCGGGACCGGGAGATGAAGAAGGTGCTTTTCAGGCCCATCGAGAACGAGATGGAGATGCAGGCAGTTGCAGACTTCTTAGAGGACACAGAGGTAGAGAAAATGTTCCATTAACGAGACCTTCATATTGACATTTGTTTGCATCGTTTAGGTCAGTTAACGCTAATGTTTTATTAACACAAATCATATAAAGTGATCATGCACTTGTAATAATAAGTTATGAGGACATTTCTCAAAGTGTCTGTTTTCCAAATAATAATTTTGAAGTCTGGTTGACTGTGTCCAGTGTGACACTGTGGAGGAGGAGGATGGAGAGAAGAAACCCAGCAGGAAGGAGAAGAGCCTGGGTCTCTTGTGTCAAAAGTTCCTCTCTCTGTATCCCAACTACCCACCCACCAACAAAAGCATCAAGATCTCATTGGATGTGGTGGCCACCAATTTGTGTAAGAGCCAATGGGAGAAGGGGGATATGATCGTAGATATATAAACAGATGAATGGATGGTCGTTGATACCTTGGGGACATAATAATTAGAGATGTAAGACCCACCTATTCAGAGTCAAACTTGAGACGCTCTCTATGACGATTCCTTGTCTTCTGTTTTTCCTGCACTATATAGAAGATAAAAGCACGTTTTCAGGTATTTAGTAATTATTTCGTAATTAATTGGAGAATTTTATGGTATATTAATTGGTAATGTTTGTTGTAAAATGCATAGCATCTGTTAGACCGGATGCAGATTTTGTTAGTATAACTGAATGACCTATTCGGCTATTGATGACGAATTGTAAGTTGCTTTGGATAAAAGCATTGCTAAGGTATAAAAGTATTTATACGTAGTCTCTCAGAGCCAGCCTTTACCTACGTAAAGGCTGGCTCTGCGAGACTAAGTAGGAATGAAGCAGAACATCCTTGCCTCCTTCTCAGGCGTGGAGCGGCGCCGCATCTACGACATCGTCAACGTTCTGGAGTCCCTGGCCATTGTGCGGCGGAACGCCAAGAACTGCTACACGTGGTTTGGCCGGCAGTGGCTGGACGCCACACTGGCGGCCCTCCAGCGGCAGGGCTGGGAGCAGGGCTACCACCTCCTCATGGAACAGGCTGCCAGCTCCACGCAGGCCAGCCCCACCAGGGAGGGGGTCGGCTGTGCAGTGGGCGACCCAGGCAACGGTGAGAAGAGAAATGAGACTGTGTGCCTGTGAAACACTTGTTACTTACTTAGTACTACATTATTGTCCATGTCAGTGTGGTTATATGGGGAGAACGTCTGCCAGTCATAGCAGTGTTGGGCTTATATCATAGGTAGGTAACGAGATTAATTATTTAAAGGGACATTTTAGTTTATTAATCATACTGTTAATAGGTTGTGCAATTTTATTCTAGGAATTTTAGTTCATAAGCTGCTATTACCTATTAGGAAATTAAAATATAAATATGTTTAGTGGCACAAAAATGACATTTATTTACTTGTATTGTTTTACTACTTAAAGGCTTTATTCGTCCATAATGGCAAATTTAGTAATGTTGAGTTACATGTGAGAGTCAAGGACACAGTAGATTGGCAGGATGAATTACGTCCTTAGTACAGTTAATGGAGTGCACTCCTATTGACGTCACAGGAAGCTCTTACGACTGAAAACAAGCCATGTCTCCATGGCAACTGAAATACTCACGGCTTCTGACTGAGAATCACCATTGTGTGCTTGACTTTGCTCTGTGTGTCGATAATAATAATAATAATGACAGAACCATGAGTTTGGAGCACCTTCACGATATGCTTCTATCTCTTTGTTTGAGATCTCTCTATTTAGCAGCGATAGCCATCTTTTATTAGGTGTTCACATCCATTACATTGTGGCACCCCCAGAATCCTGATTTTCCTGCTCGGCTCCCCATTAACGCTTGAAGCCATTTATGGGGAGGGGTAGAGAGTTGTGTGCTCACGAATAACACAGCATTTCTTGTAAAGCTAGTTTCAACCACACGCGCTCAGATCAAATAATGATAATATCCCCTTTAAACAAGTTGGGTAGACTCATTAAAGTAATAATATCACATCTATTTAGGTGTTATATTGCATAATAATGTTATATTTCTCTAACACGTTTGTCTGTTGTGAACGGCAGCCTGCGTCAACAGGAAGGACAAGTCCCTACGCATTATGAGCCAGAAGTTTGTCATGCTGTTCCTGGTGTCCAAAACCAAGACGGTGACGCTCGACGCTGCAGCCAGGGTCTTGATCGACGACAGCCAGGACTCTCCCAGTGACAGCAAGTACAAAAGTAAGGCCGTGGTCCTAGCTGGAGCACAGAACACGATGTACACAGTGGTGTGTGTGTGTGTGTGCAGCTTTTCAGATTCAATTTACGGCCAACAGTTAGCAACCTACAGCATCATACATCACTTATAAGATATTTGATGAAAACCTCCATTTTGTAAGCACAATACCAACAGCTGCTTTTCTGTCGGTGCGCAAAGAAAAGTACTAATGTAACTATTGTCCTATCTTTGAGCAAATTAACAGCTGTTACCAAAAAAGCTTTGTATCAGCTTTTTTCAATCTCTGCTCAGCTAATTTACATTTTGGCTGGTGTAGATAACAATCTGTGGTTATTCCATGTGCTCATGAGTGACTCGTGCCCCTACAGCGAAGGTGCGTCGTCTGTATGATATTGCCAACGTGCTGACCAGCCTGAACCTCATAAAGAAGTTCCACGTGCGAGAGAAGAAAGGCAAGAAGCCGGCCTTCCAGTGGCTCGGTCCCACCAACTTCAACAGCACAGCGGGTAAGGAGGGCAGAAGCAGGGCTAGGAAATGGATGGGTTGCAACTTGCTTTATAACTTCATGCAAATATAACAGCACTGTACTGTAAATGTGTTTGTATTCACTCCAGATACATTTCATTTATTTATTTTTAATTATCCAATTGTCTTTTGCCATTTAGATCATGCCAGCCAATCAGAAAGCCACATGGCTTGGCAACCCGTGGCTGTCCAGATGAACAAGAAGCACGCATGCCACGCCTCTGCTGCTAAGAACCAGGTTAACTCCACCCCCAGCACCCCAGGCAGGGTGCTAACTGGTAATAAAACAAGTAAATTACTGTAATAGTGTAGTTATATACTGTACATACAGTATATATGTGTACTAAGGGTGTCATAAAATATCGATACACCTGATAATCGCGATATTACGGTTAACAATATTGTATCAATTCTATAAATCACAGTTTCGATATAAAAAAAAAACACATTTGTTTTTTACTACATTTATTTGTATAAGGGACAATGTACAAAATACGTTAGCCTCAAAAGAGATAAAAAATGCTTGTTACCAGATTTATCTTAAAGCTCATTTCCATCTGCAGTTCCGGAGCAAGTTTACAGAAGTGTTTTTTTTTTGCAGAGGCGCCACACATTATCATTGCTATGACACAAATTAGAAATCTCAATATATCGCCTTGCTTATAGTATTGCAATACATCGCACCATGGCCCTTGTATTGCGATACGTATCGTATCGCCAGATTATTGCCTTAAATCTTAATAGTGTGATATGAGTGGAGAATCTCCTGGGCTACTGCAGAGGCAACAGAACGATGTGAATTGGTGATTTTAAAGGAAGTACATTAACATCTCTGACTGCTTCTACCTCTTCAGGTGCTGCCCAGCAGCCGGTGGATTTTTCAATGAAAACCTATACCTCAAGGTAAACACGCACACACACACACACACACACATAACATGTATCGCTCATTCAAAATTCAAATCAAGACCTCACATAAAATGTTGCAGACAAAAAATTTAATATATAAATAAAAGGAAATGAAGAAACCAAAAGAAACCAATAAAAAACACAAAACCTCTGCCTCACTGTTCTCAGTGGTTCCAGCTCAGCACCACCCACCCCGACCCCCACCCCCGCCACCAGTCTCCAGCACTCCACTTTCGGCCAGCTCATTCCCCAGAGGCTGCCTTACCACCACCCGGACCCCGGCCCCGGCCCACCCCAGCAGAATCCCCACTGCCTGGCGTACCTCCCCAGCCTGACGCACCTCCCCAGCCTGACGCAGCCCTCCATGGTGATGCTGTACAGCCCGCTGGGCGCTCACAACGGGATCTGCAGAGGTCATGGGTCGCCCGGGACCGAGTCTGGCCGGACCGGCAGGAGAAAGCGTGGCGGGGGGGAGACGGAGGACGAGAGGGAGCTGGTGATTGACGAGGAGCTGTCGCAGGGGGAACAGCCAGACAAGAAGGTGTGGTCATGTTTATTATTATTATTATATTATTATTATTATTATTATTATATTTAATTGTATTATTATATTTATTATGATTATGATGATTATTATTATAATATGTATTATTATTATTATTATTATTATTATTATTATTATCATTATCATCATCATTATTATATGTATTATATGTAGTATTATTATTATTATTATTATTATTATTATTGTATGTATTATTATTATTATTATTATTATTATTATTAATATATTTATTATTATTATTATTATTATTATTATTATTATTATTATTGAACTGGTTGATCAGAGTCAATGTATAATAAACAGAGAGCGGTCAGAGTATCAGGTCTTATTACTAAGCTGCCTCTTCTGTTCTCAGCTGAGACTTGAGCTGCAGACACACAGCCAGTTCCAGAGGCTCACACCGACCACAGAGGGCCCGGCCAGAGCTCAGTCCCCGTTCAGGGTCTCCGGTGACAGGGAGGTAGACAACACCAGCCCCAGGGACCTCAGCCAACCAGCGCACTACCTCTATGTTCCTAACAACGCAGGTACGCCTTTATGCAAATCACACACACACAATAAACTTCCTCCCCCCAGGTCTCAACAGCAGCCTCAACCTGCCTTTTAACCAGTATACTTCCAAATGGATGTTTAGTATGCATGCATGCTAACGCACAATGCGGTTCCTTACTCTTCCTCCCCCAGGTCTCAACAGCCTCAACCTGCTGCTCTCCACCGGACAGCCCCCCAAGGGCGTGCCCGCCCTGGCTCTGCCCTACATCCTCTTACCCTCCTCCTACCCCCTCCTGCTGGGGGGAGGGGCCTACAGCCTGGCGGTGTCCAGGGAGGCGAGCGGCTCGTCCAATTCGCCGCCGACCACCCCGGAGCTCTCTCCCTACGCACACCGGCAGACTGTTGCCACACCAGAAGCCCTGGTAAGTCCGCACTTGCAAGAAATATCC